>SSNS01000228.1:442739-709848 GCA_006937985.1 Aphyosemion australe | reverse complement strand
ATGCATTAGAGATGAAAAATAAATGATGTCCTAGATAAAAATGTCTCTAACCTTTCAGCTGGTGGGTTTTCACTTTTAAACGTGACACGGTGAGGTTGTTGCATGGACATTGTTTGACAGAAACAATTCTATTATTCACAAAAAAATTGATAAACAGCTTAATTCTTTTGTTTTGTTGTGATTGGCTTTTAAATGAGAATCCAGAGGAACATATTTTTAGTGAAGCCTTAGGACATAAATGCAGTCAAACAACAGTTTGAGAGGTTTCAGATACATAAAAAGCTCCTTTTTTGTTTTTATATTTTTCTGCTGAGATTTTGTCTACATCAAAGAACCACAACATCGTCCCCAGGAGTCAGGACCCCTGACCATCTCAGTCTGAGTGCTTTTCTTCCATCTTTCCTCCTGTTACCAAACAAAATCACCAGTAAACATGTAAGTGTCTGAACCTATTTAGCATTTATACAGATGGCTGCACTCATTCAAGACTTCCTCTTCTTTTTCTCCTCACAGACATCTTATATGTAGACGCCCCATGGACTGGCGCTGCCCATTGGAGCTGCCATAGTGGCCGGCCACCATCTTGGATGGGTCTCCGTTCACCCCCAGTGCATTCATTTCTACTGAGGAAGGTGCTTACCCAACTGTTACGCACCAGGCTGTCTAGGGGGCCTGGGGGCAACAATGATGGACACATGGTCGAGTGCAAAAATAATTGAAACAATTTATTTACAAATGGAACTGAACATACACAAAATAAATAAACCAAACCGGTGGCAAAACGACAATCGTAACAACTTGTACTTCGTCTCTGCTAACTACAATTACTTTATTATAGAGACCTGCACGAAATCCCAAAAGGTCTCTGGTACTGAACCTTACTCCCTGGTTGGAAAGGCTTCAGCACCTTCCTACGAGTTTTCCCTTAAGACCACAGTCTTCTCTCAGAAGGGAATCTAAACAAAACAGAGACAAGTTGTTACTTAAATCAACGACAAATCAAACAAAATCTGAAACGAAAATGCCACCGGGGAAACAACAGTGCAGAGTATCTCTCTGCCCTGCTGCTCCCTTGAACTGAAGGCAGGCTGGCCTTATGTAGGAGAGCCAGCCTGATTACCATCAGGGACAGCTGAGGTGAAGCAAATCAAGGGGGAGAGGATCCAGGTGTGGCTTCTTCTACACACACACACACACACACCGGAAGGGAGGAAACCAGAAAGCATAAAAACTACAAAAACACAAACAGCCAAGGGCTGTAACCCCATGGGTAAAAAACACATTTTTTATGCTTTTTCACAAAATCAGACACATGGTATGTCATAATAATTGAAATAAAAATATAATTAAACAAAAAAAATAAAATTAAAATATAAAATCCCAACAGGTAGGCTAGAAAAGTCAATAGTAATCCCACAGCAGTTAGTAAACATTCTGTTCTAAAACTTTCATATTTCAATATTTTAACACACTCCTATGATAAAAGTAATAAGTCACAAATAAGCACTGTAGGTTTTGTGCTCAAACAAGAGATAATAAAGTTTATTTAATAAAAAGTTCTTTACAGTTTTATTTAACTTAAGTTCGTAGCTGAATCTCCTTGCATTGCTTCGGTCGTGGCCTCTCTTCATCTGATCCTAACATGCCTCTCAGAACTATTTTATCTTTTCATCCCTTTTTCTTCACATCTGCCATCTGTCTGGCCTTCCTTTACTCTCCGTCTCCTGCAGAGAGAGGAGCTGATAAAAAGTGAAAACACAGTGGGCCTGCTGACCCACCCCTCTGCAGACTGGAACCAACCACTTCTACTAAAGACCTCATTAGCCCAGGCAGCAGAAATGCCGACGGAGACACACACAGATATGCATATGCAGCATCCAAAGGGTTCAAATGAAGGAAACTGGTCTTCTTTGGTTTCTTGAAGATGTTTTGCTTCTAATCTGAGGAGGTTTGTCAACTCTGACTGGAATATGGGAGGGTCGAGCTTATAAAATGTAGCTGTCTGCTGCTTAATGAGATGAAACTACCTGAATACCCTTCCTCCTTCCTCCAGAGGAATCGTTGATGTCATTATGTCCTATTGTGTTAGAATGGTTGTTTTGACATGTATATGCAGCATCCATATACCAAACATCACACACACACACACACACACACACACACACACACACACACACACACACACACACACACACACACACACACACACACACACCCATCCAGTTTATGAGAAAAAAAATGTGTGTGTCTTTTTGTAATCCCTGCATCACCAGAAAATACCTTCACACCCTCCACCCAACAGATGCTGTGGTGGCGCTGGCAACGGTAGCGCATGGGCTCTCACTCCATCACTCCAGGCCTCCGGCCCAGTCAAAGACAAAATACTGCACCATCATGGTCTCTCACACACTAAAACACACACACATGAAAAAGCAACGAACTCAACCACACACACACGCCTCACTTGGGCCCAACAGTTCCTACAGCTCCAGCCATTGCAACAAACAGGACTGAGAAGACAAATGAGAGAAATAAAAGATGAAATTAAGTTTTATTGGGGGCAGATGTATTTACTGATTTTTAATTGAGGTTCCTCTTTATTGATTTCTTTATTTCATTACCTTCTCTCTCTCTTCCTCTCCCTCTCTCTCTCTCTCTCTCTGAGCTCTGGTGTCAAATCTCTCATCCATATTCAGCGCTGAGGCCATCTGTGTGTCTCCAATATGCATGGACCAGCCTGTAGGAGACATGCTGCCAAGCTCACAGTCAGCCAGATTTACCAAACAATGCTGGAGTCATTCTGAGTTAAAGTGCAGCTCGTATGCTTCTGTCTATGCATTTTGCAGCGCGTGTCGCTTTCGATCACTTGTATTATGTGGCTGCTGTCGGACACGTTGTGAAATCACGGTGGCTCAAACAAGATGTGATACAATCAGAGAAGCCATGCGACTTACCAACGTGTGTTCTAGAGAGACCTTTTTATATTTGCTGACGCAATAATGTGACATAATTTAATAAGGTGAAGTTTTTTAAAAATACGAGCGTCTGTTTATAAGTGAGGGAGAAGGAGCTGTGACATTCCCAGTAGGTGTAACAGCTGGTGTTAAACCACCCGTGGCAGCAGCGCAGTTCAATCTCACTCTGTTCGCTGGAGTCACACAATAAAAGGCCCATCCTGCAACTAGAAGCATCACACAGATGCCTGAGTGCAGGATCTCGTGGGATTATGTGTGTCATGTAAATAAAAAAATAAAACACAGAAAATCCTCTCTCTTCAACAGTCTTTCCAATCCCATCTAAATATTTTTGGTTTTCCACTTTTCATTCCGAAGTAAAAAAATCCTCTGCCTTTCCTCCCAACTTTTTTCGTCCATCTCTCTCTCTCTGCTTCTGTTCAGGGTCTCTCAGCCAGTTCAGCATGCTCTTCCTGTTATGAAGCCGATTAGTATAACTGCAATAGTTTCCATGGAGACTGAGGTGCTAATAATAACAGACACCCCCACAGCAAGGGCTTGTGAAGAACACACACACACACACACACACACACACACACACACACGCACGCACACACACACTTCCATATAAATAAACAATATTTATTAACAAATAAATGAAACAAACATAATTTTGTGAGATCTATAGCAGTTTGACATTTGCTGCTGCTTTAGAAAACCGATGATCCCATAAAGGCGCACACTGAAAGCATCAGCGGCGCGGAACGGCAGCGGAACGTCGCCGCTTCAAATAGAATCCATTATAGTCTACGGGGGTGTGACAAATCAGCCACAACGCGGCAATTTCCAGACGCGTCCCAGAAGCGGCACGCCGCGCCACGCTGCTAGAGATAGGGTCGGGTTCTATTTTTGCCGCATGCCGCGTCTGGGATGCGTCAATTTCCGCAGTTAACATAGGGCTAGATAGGAAATCACACTCGGTTTCAGTGTAAAATGCCCGGTAATTTTCAAAATAAAAGTCTGTTACAGCGATGCGGTTTCATATCTATGTAGATTATGTTTATACGTGTGACCTCACGGCTTATTTACTACCGCATCGTTCGATAAGTGCAGCAGTGTGTTTTTCATGGCTTTAATCCTGGCAGTGGTGAGTAAAAACATTATATATGACATCAAACAGCGATATCAAACGTGAGTTCCTTCTTTTTGGTTTAATGGCGGACGGCATAAACAAACCGCGACCTTTGAAGTCTCGAGGGATCTTGTGATCTCGCGAGTCGAGCGAGGAGCGCCCTGGTGAAGCCGCTTCGCTGCTGACTCTCCCGGCGTGCACTGGAGTGCCGCGATTGTCGCGAGTAAACCATTCCGCTGCCGTTCCGCGCCGCTGATGCTTTCAGTGTGCAGCAGGCGTAAGGCTTCAGCTAAAGGCTGGAAACCCTTGTTTAGAGCCAGGGCTACGTACAGACTTCTTGTTACTTAAACGTTTTAGATGAAACATTTTCTGTGGTTAAATCTTGAACTGACTGTGATTAACCACATTATTTGTAAAGCTGAGTTCAGAATCACCAACCACATCCAGACCTGTAGAATTAGGTAAACACCTCAAATAAACATGAAGAGGGCTAAACGATCTCAAAAAGCAATCTGGTCCCGTTCTACAGAAATTAAAGTACAAAAGGACCCAGAACAACATCTAAAGCGCTGCATGGCTCTGTTGTTTTAGAGTGAGGTCAGAGGTCACGACTCAACAATAAGAACGAGACGGGGCAAAAATGGCCTCCACTGGAGAGTTCCAAGACCAAAACCTTTAGACCAGGGGTGCCCAATCCTGGTCCTGGAGGGCCGGTATTCAGCATGTTTTAGTTTTAACCCTGTTTCAACACACCTGATTTCAATCAACAGGTAAATAACAGCCTGCTGCGCAGTTGTTGCAAAGAAACAACTAAAATGTGCTGGATACTGGCCCTCCAGGACCAGGATTGGGCACTCCTGCTTTAGACAAAAATCCACACAATGACCAAAAAATATCTGGATGATTCCCAAGACTTGGGGGAAAATATTCCGTGGACTTTTTGAAAGATGTGGCGGTAAATTAACCATCATACCAACAGTCAAACATGGTGGTGGCAGTGTGATGGTTTGGGCAGCTTTGCTGCTTCAGGACCTGGACCACTTGTAGTAACTGATGAACCATGAATTCTGCTCTCCATTAGAAAATCCTGAAGGACCTTTGACCTTCGACATGTTGTTAAAACGAGTCTATAAAAAAGAGATGGACAAAATTCCTCCCGATAAGTGAGACTCATTACCCGTTATCACGAATGCTTGATTGCAGCTGTTGCTGCTACGGATGTTACAACCAGTTATTACATTTATGGGTCAATTACGGTTTCACCAAAGGCCATGTTGGTTATTCCCCTTCACAAATAAAATTATCATTTGAAATTTTTGTATTTACTCAGGTTCTCTTTGTCAACTAGCCTTCATTTTAACGCCCGTGACTCTCGTTATTCAGTCCCAGCTAGTTTCAGTTTTCAACAAAAAGCCTCGTGTGTGGTTTGAAGTTGCTCAAATGATTCGATAAAAAGGATCAGAAATGACATTAATTAGTTGTTACCAAGAGCTGACGCTGAACCATAGACCCGTGCACACACCTCCTCATAATGAATCATCTGTTTTAAAATTTGCCAACATCGAGGACAGAGCTTTTAGCACAGCTTCAAATGTTAACATATCTGTCACATTTCAGAGGCAGATAAAACTTTCACTGCTCCATAAAACCTCCTTTTACCAAGCTTGACTCATATTAGCAGGAAAAAGACGCCGTTGCACATGTTAATGAGGATTTGATGTGAACATCGTCTGTTTTATCGAGGCTGACGGAGCGTCTCATTTGTAAAATCTCACATCTTTGATAGAACCCATCAGCGGGGGCTCCGCGGAGACCCTCTCCTCTCCAGCGCTATAGTTCCAGTGACAAGATCTTTAAGACTTTAGAAGATATTGATCTGTAGAAATACGCAGAGGCCCGGCAGCTTGAGGAATCAATCTTTCACAGACAGCAGCCAATTATTGCTGAGTGAACTGCTAATATTTGAAAGCAAAGTTTCCGATTCGTTTAGGCTGCCTTTATATTCTTTTTAAATTAAAAAGCAGGAGCTCACCACATGATTCCCATGCTTTCATTTTTTAAACAAGATTCTCACTTAAAACTGAGCTTTTAACCCTCACTGCCTAGATTTAAGGTCACTTATTATTTCATTATTTAATCATAACCCCTTAGCCCTCTAAATGTACATTTTCTAGTTCCATGCATCAGCAACTCCTTGCACACAAAAATCATTATAAAAGTGTTTCAGAGGTCAAACAACAGTTAATTATTTTGCATCTTAGAAAACAAAGTAATTTGTAAATAGTAACAAACAAGTTATGAAAAAACAAGTCTAATTAACACCATTATTCTGCACCTAAATTACATAAATGTCCACAGGTCATCAAAAGCATTGTTCCTCAGCAGACTCCCTGCTTTGCTCACTTTATTTTAAGTACATGAAATAATCGTCTGACGTCAGTTCACTGTGAACGCGCTCAGTTGTCCGTCGAAATAATTGATCTATCACGAGTCTGGATAAGTAGCTGGTCAATCAAACAGGCTTCATATGTAAATCAGGGCTGGTCTGTTTTTATTTTCAAGTTTCTGCTGTGGATGAAGCTGCTGAACACTAATTAGTGTGTCTGAAACAGTTTCCATGGAGATGCTAATAATGTCCACGCTGTGGAGAGTAATCAATAAAGTTTTGATGGACAGCATCTTTTTTTACAATCCGGGTTGTTCCAAACATACAGATCTTTGATAATTTCAGTGAGACACAAAAAAAAATTCACATTTAAAAACTGATTTATTAGGAGAAAACATGACGATGTTTAGAAATATTAGTGTTATTTCAGAAAATAAAATGAACAGTAGATATTTTAAAGCCCAAATTCTTTGTTTTTATGCCATAAAAATGTCTATTCGGAAGAGGAAAAACAGGAAAAGCTAAATCGAATTGGCTCTAAGGAAAAGCTTTTAAGTATGATTAGTTAAATTCTAGAGTTTGTTTAGATAGAAACTAAAATTATTTGCAGAATCATAAAGAACTGGATTAAAAAACAATAAACAACCAAAATGATAAAATCGGTGAGAATGAACCTGATAAACAAGATAAATGCCAGAAATCACTTTCCTTTTAAAAAATATTTTTTTCACAATTTGTCCTCTAAGAATTTGCATTCAGAAGTTTTATCTGCAGCGACACATTTGTTGCATAACTTATAATAAAGTTGAAGTTAAAACAGTTAAAAATGCTTTTAACATTCCAGTGGCCCGCCCACGGGCCCTTATCAACTTCCTGTTCTACTCCAAGTACTAACCACAACACCATTTATGTACACATATAAAAGTTATACATCATTGGAAAGCTAAGAATCTTGAGATTCCAATGATGAACGCCAATCAAGCACAAAATCATAGCTGTAGACACAGTAAACACTTTTTTCAAATCACTTGCAAATGTAAAATTATTATAATCTTACCTTTGATTCTTTATAAGATCTACAGAATGCAGCTATCTTGAACAAAATGATTTTTTTGTATCCAAAATGGTCCAATGAAAGTACTCCAGTAAAATAGTTAGTCCACAACAAGTCTTATGTCCACAATCCAACATAATGTGCTGCTGAAAGCCTTCGAATATTCCTTCAAATACTTCCGTTTTTCATTTTGTTTTGTTCACATCGTCCGCTAGCTTCTTCGTATTAGCGTCAAACATTTTCTCAACCAAACTTGATGGCTAAGCTTTTGATTGACATCTTACTTCATCCAATAGGAGATGGTTTACCCCCGCTGCAAATGCAGAATCTCTTCCTATTGGCCGATGACTAAAAAGCCCCTCCCTCTATTGTGATGCTTGTAGCTCGAGCCAGTCACGAAGCAGTTTGTTGGTGAGTCATACATCAGATAGCCAATGAAATTCAGAAAAGAATGGTATCTTACATGTGGGTGTCGGGTCTACCAAACAAATGCAAAGTTTGAGCGCAAAGAAACCTTTTCACAGCAGCAGTTTTGAAAGTTACCATCTCTACCTGATGACTACATACACCAGTGTGTGCCTCCTTTACTCTTTGTAAGTAACACTGAGAATGGAACGAGATGTGGGATAGTACAGTCTTGTGTGTAACCTTTCATTAGAGCCCAAGATCACGATTCTATGTTGAAGCATTCAAATATAAAAGACTTGTTTCCTAAGTATGGGGCAGTGGTCTCCAAATGGCACACCTTTTGAACACTATTGACACGCCGGGACTTATCTTATAAAAACATGTGCCAAATGCTCATTTTTAGGTTTATTACTGTAAAATTTGGTTTGGGACAAAGTAATGCTGCGTTCACACCGGGCGTCAAACAACGCATACTTCATGCCGTTTTTGACGCCTATATATTTTTGACGTTGACGCAGCTTGCGTTGAAGCAGCTTGCGTTGGCGCAGCTTGCTTTGACGGTTGCGTCAGCCCCACGGGGAGGGGAAGGGAGGACAGAGCGCGTGCGCGGCTCTCTGTTGCCGGATGTTTGTAACAATGGCGGATCGTTAACGTTGAAAAAACACTCACCCGACACGCCAAGTTCTCCAGCAACCTTCCTCCAAGCAAGGTCCTTTTTATTCCGATCTCGGTAGGCGTAGCAGGTCGGGTCATACAGTTCACGCTGGTTACAAACAGCTACAATCAGTTTCTACTCCATTGCTGCATGAATTCGCCTTCTTCCCTTGCTCTGCTGTGGCGTATCAACTCGCGCTCTGATTGGTTGACGCTTGTAAAGCGACGCAGAAAGTTCAGCTAGCTGAACTTGCTTGACGTTTGCGTTGCAAGCGTTGGGCGCGTCAAAGCTTGAACAGCTTTAATTCAAATTCAGGGAGTGCTTTTTTAAAGCCTCTTGGGCAGAAATTGCAGGAATGTTAAGGGGTTATTAAAGAGGCCCTAGAATGTAAACCAACATTTTTCTTGTTGTTGTTGAATAAAGACATCTTGGGTATGTACATCTTCTTATGTAAATTAGAAAGTTGAAAAAGGTCATAATGGGGAGCCCTTCCTCCTCAAACCTGCATGTCTCCAGTGTCTGAAGCCTTCTGGGGAAACCAACCAATCAGCAAGCAGCTCATTATCATATTCATGTCCTGGCCGAGTGGGAGGGGCAAACAGCTCTTTTCACAGCAAGGCTGGTTTAGGGGTTTTAGAATGGCCTGGTTCAGGGCTCCTGGGACAGATGAAAGCCTAAAGAACATTTATTATGCTTTTTAGAGGCTCTGTTTTAGATTGTTGATTAACTGCAGTCTAGGTCCTCTTTAAAAACGACAAATCCCCCCACCGTTTCAGTCCTACTGCCATCAGAAGCTGTTTGTTGAAAGTCCAAAAACTGTTTATTCAGCTGGGATTCAGTGATAGATCAGCATGCAGACGCTGAGAAGGCCAAAGTGGATAATAGAGAAAATAACAGAGGGAAAGGTGCTATAAGCGATAGACAAACAGAAGGAAGGAAAAAATATAGAGGTTGGATAAAAAGGAGGAACTGATAAAAGCAGAGGAAGGAACTGAGGTGAGGGGCTTGCGGTCTTTTATCGGGTCTCGGTGCCGCAGATAGATGCCATCATCAACAGAGTGCCTTTAAATTGATTTGGTCTGAAGGTGCAGAGTCAGAGAGAGAGGGAGACAAAAGAGACAACAGAGATAGAGACGTGTTCTCCTGAGGGGTGAATGACGCACTAAGCAGAGTGGCAGTAACAAGGCAGCAAATAGACATCTCTATTAACTCCCATCAACCCCATTCATTCCTAAAGTCTAAACAAGAGGAAGAAAACACCCTACTCTGGACAAATACTTGACTTTATGCTGCTGAAAACACACAAACAGCAGGGCTGGGTCAGTCAGAGCCACCCAGGTCAGAAAGGGCATCATCTGTTGGTGAGATCAGTGGATTTGTACAAACACACATTTTTTGCCCCAACACACGACACTTTAATGCCTTTATAAAAAAATCATAGTGGTTTTTAATCTGCTCCAGTTGGGTTTTATTTTATCATCACATAGAAGACTATAACTATCTACGAAAATCTATTATGCTTTATAATAAAAGGCACAAGGTAAGTGTTTTAAGTGCTTTTTTCTCCTCCTTGAAATTAAACCTTTCCATCCAGAGTAAAAAAAATCAGCATAATGAGGTTTTTTTGTACAGATTGTTCCTCCTCAGTCACTTTTGTTTTTATTGGCCAGCTCTAAATTGATAAATTAGCATCTCAGAAGTGTTTCTGCAAGATAAATTAACAAAAGTCCAAAGCAAAATCAAACAGAGGATTCTTTGATGGTTAAAAATGTCCTTTTTTTCTGCAACTCAACCCAAAACAGTTTTAAAATGAATAACTACACTGATAAAACATGCTCTTCTGTCTTCTGGTGGCTGCAGATGAGTCCTGCTTTTATCAGCTTTCCTCCAGCCTTCAACACCGTTGATAACAGGCCCTTAAAAAATAAGCTCATGATTTGTTGGGGATTTCAGGTGCCACTCTAGAAGCTAATGCATTTTTCACTTTTCTTGGCAACAGAGCCCTTGAACGTCTTCAGACTGTAAGAAAAATGTTGAAGCCAGACCTAAAACAACAGAGGAGCAACATCCTGCATACCTGTAAACCTTGGCATCAAACTTTAGTGTTTCTATAACTTTCTAAAACTTGATAGTTATATTTTTTAGACAGAATTTTCAGCAATTGGTCACATCTCAGTAGCCAGTGCATTAAAAAAAAAAACAACCACAAATTTACTGCTCGGTTGGTTGTTGAATTTGGAGAATTCTAAATGTATTCATAAAGTCGTGAATTTCCCATTTAAAGCCATACTATGACACTTTTTCATATTTTTAAATCATTTTCTTGCGCCAGTATGTTCTAAAATGACCCTTTACAGGGTTAATGAAATGTCACTCAGACCCCCACCACCCTCTGTGGCCAGAATACACTTGCAACTTTATAGTGCCAGTCCGATCGCTGTTGGACTTCCATCACATTTCCTCCATGTTTTGGTTCGTAAACACAGCTGATTTGTTTGATTTAGTGATGAACCGCTCCTGTAGACACTAATGAAGGCTGAGGAGACATTTCAGCAGTTAGATTAAGGAGTTAAAAAGATGAACGCACAGCGAGGATAAGTTTTGCTTTCGGTTCTAACAAATGGACACTAGGGGGTGCTAAAAGCAAGCTAAAACGGCCAAGTGTGCCTTTAATGAAAATGTTGTATTATATGTAAATATTCACAAAAGTATCTTTCTGATTATTTTGTACATACAAAAATTATTCCAACAGGGCTTGACCCTCAGATGCAGCTGGACTAACTAGCACCAGTAGAGTAGTGTTTTTAAAAATGGTCATTAAAATTAATTCAATCAGACTCAGCTCATCAGTCCTGCATCACATAAACTCAATTTCTCCAAACTGAGGCTGTTGTTTATCATTTTTACACCAAAAGAAACTTCAAAATGCCCCCAAAAAATCCCTTTAAGTAATTTCTTTGCAGCACATCCATGTGACCAGCATATCTAACTGTTTTTGTGGCTTAATGGGAGAATTTAGTTGAAATTAAGCTTCAGCCAACAGAGAAATCTAATAAAACTAAAGACTTTGTATTCTTTATTTGTTCTGCATTTGGATTGTCATTGTTCTGACATTTTGTACATCGACCATGGATATCACACCCGTTTCCTGATGGACACACGCCTTCTCACCCACTTTGTCTCACCCGCTCTGCTGTTAATTTAGTGACAGGAAAAGGTGAAAGAGTCAGAGGAAAAAGTGAAAACCACGATGTTCCCTCATAGGGACACAGACACAACTCCACAAATGCATTCAGGCAAACACAGAAGATATTCTAAGAAACATAAAGATTGTTAAATGAAAAAAGAACCTGTAAAATGAATAAAAACAACACTCAGAGGGAGGGACACACAAAGAAACAGGCTGATTGTGTGTTCTCACGTTTTCCAGCCTGTAATCATTTTCTAGTTCAAACAAAACAAACAGCTCAATCACACGAGCAAAACACAAGTGGCAGTGGTGAGGTCACGTCCACAAGGTTAACAGCGCCATATGAACAAATAAAAATAACTTGTTTGTTCTTATTGTGCTTCAGAAAGGGCAGACTCAAGTGGTGCTATTCACCCACTCTGCAAAAAATTAAATACAAATACAAAAATCATAGCATTTAAAAAAATAAAGCTTGCATATTTATCAAGCAGTTTTATATTATTTGCACAGATGAAATGAAGGATTTCAATTGTTCTTTTAGTTGATATGCGTTTAAATCTGACACTTTTCCTCAAGCACATAGTTTCAACTTTTCACTATAATTAAGTTATTAAAATCAGAATTCAGGCTTTGGACAAATATCAGTGAGACCAAACAGCTGGTTGAGTTTCACTTGACAGATGTGCCTGAAAACCTTCATTTACATTATCTATAGAACATCTAATTATTACTGGGAATGAGTAATGTCGAAAAAACATTTACAAATATTTAGTCAGTGTTGAAATCACAAATATTTAACTTTAAAGTGACAGTGTGTATTTTTGCTGGCGATAGGGGTCAGTACATACATAAATCACTGCAAGCAAGCAGTATTTCTGTGTTTGAGTAAGACCTTACCTACGGATGGCCATTAGGGTCAAAAATCCCTGGAAGTGCAATTTTCATTTCAGTACTTTGTCAGATCGTTCAACCTCCAGCAAAATGACAAACACATCAGACTCGCTTTCATCACTGGCAACGAGTGAAGAGCTAAATGTTTAAAACAACGTTTATGAATGGTGAAAGTTTTGCAACCACTTGTTATAAATCTGTAAATGCTTTTTGTCCTCACAGGCTCCTGTAGAAGGAAACATCACGTGACCAGGGGTGCGAGTGCGTAGGGTGTCCCGAGTCTCAAGTGCGGAAGGTGACCACGCCCCTTTTGCACCCTTAATCCGCACTTCAGGCAAGGGTATTACCCACAATACATTGCTGCGTGGGAATTTTGAGAAGAAGGCGGAGCAATGCCTCAAGTGCCTTGTCTGAAAACATGTATTTTCAAGTAAAAGAATTTCATTTTAAGACGATTAATGATATTTATTCATGCTCTGAATGTTTTAGACTAAGATATAAATGTGGACAGTAATGAAATTAAGTTTGGTCAAATAATTGTTTGTTTGTTTGTTTGAAAGCTGTTAATTAAGATTATAATAAAAACACAAACAGCGACCAGCATCCCAGATCCTACGGGAGCCCAGATGTCCAAGAAGTACATTTAAAGGGGACCTAGAATGTAAACCAACATTTTCCTTGTTGTTGTTGAATAAGACAGCTTGGGTGGTCAACAGCAGCATGCCAAAAAGTCAAAGCTGTGTTTGACCTACTTTTTATGTAAATTAGAAAGTTGAAAAAGGCGAGAGAAAACCTCCTGTTCTGAGAAAGCCTTTCTTAACAGGTCATAAGGGGGAGCCACACCTCCTCAAACCTGCATGTGTCTGAGGCCTTCTGGGGAAACCAACCAATCAGCATGTCCTGGCCGAGTGGGCGGGGTAAACAGCTCATTTCACTGAAGGCCTGAGTAAGGGGGTTTAGAATGGCCTGTATCAGGGCTTCTGGGACAGATGAAAGCCAAAAAAAATTTTCTTATGCTTTTTGGAGGCTCAAAGCTCTGTTTTAGATTGTTGATTAATTGCATTCTAGGACACCTTTAAAAATGTGTTTGTTCAGGAGACACACACAAGTTTAGGATCAGAGTTATTCAGAGAGAAGGACTAAATAAGAGAATAGTGCAAAGAAGAATGTGGAAACGTTTTTAAAAGGATTGTTTTTGTGATTGAAGCCAAACTGAGGATTGAGATCATTTAAACACAATAAGGTAAGTAAGTGAGCAGCTAAACTAAACCTGTCATAAAAACTCAGGGACACCTGAAATATCAAACAGGCCTTCGCGAAAGCATGAAACATCTTTTGACACACATGTTCTCATCAGCTTTTTAAATCTGGTTTCTCTAAAAGTTTACTTCACTTTTTAAAACTTTCTTTTAACAAACAGCCTCAAATTAAGCTTCCCAGATGAGGAAAATAAACCTTTATGAACAAAAAACATCTACCTTTTTTTAATGACACATCTTTAACACTAACGTCATGCAAAAAGGTGCTTTAACTTGTGTGAAAACCTGAATTTTTCTGTGAACAAAACACTTGGCAACACAAAAAAAAATATGCTCGTATTTGTCTGACCCCTTCTGCCCCCCCGGTTCCCCTCCACACCAAATAAACTGCAGAACACAAAGGGGAAAAAGTCTCTAAGCTAAGGCTATTTCCTTTTTTCTCAAACCAAAAACTGGAGGAATGATGATGGAATCTCTTCCAGGAGCTAAAAAAAATACAAACTTCCAGAAATGTTGAAACTTTCCAAACTCAGAAAATAGACCCACACGCCTACATGCCGTGAGTTCTCCCTCACAACCATCCTCTCAATATATACGCACTGCAGCCGAGGCTGTGCAAACACGTGTGTGTGTGTGTGTCTAAGAGAGTGGGCGAGCATATGATCTTTGACACAAGGCACTGAGGAGAATCTCATGATAAAAAAGTGCTCACTAACTCATAAAGTGCAAAAAAGGCGGATGGCAGGAACCTCCGCATGTACACCCACACGGATCAGACACTCCACAACACACACACACGCATACACGCACGCACACACACGGGCTTGAAAGCACCCTGATGGCTACGTGAGAACGGGAAGAGAGACGGTGATGGAACATCATGTTTGAAGAAACCGCCCGAGGCTGCAGATCAAGAAAACCGGTTCTCTATTACGGGCGATGCTGTTGTGAGCAGCTTTGAGTTGCAGGGCTTCACTTTCTACACCTACTGAACAATGCTTCTCACTGCAGCTGAATTATATGGGAAATTTTCTACTTTTTGGCAAAATCCTAAAAAACTAATTGTCAAAACCTGAAAAGCTTTTCTTTCAGCTTAATTCCCAATTCACCCAGAGTTTTAAGTCTCCATCCTTAATATGAAAATATCAAAACAATCCTTTTAAATACATCAATATTCTTTTTTGTAGAGGAAAAAAACTCAATTTAAAACCTTCATATCAGCTGAAGAGAGAGCAGCAAAGGGATGAAAATGTTCCGTGCACTATGGATGAATATTAAACACAGACGGCCATTATTCCGGCCCGGATTCAGCCGCTGCCCTATAATTTTATTCTTCCTCTCTTGGATAACACATCTTTCCCATCTTTCGCCCCCTTGTTGAGATGTGTAAGTGACAGTTGCCAGGGTGATAAACAGCGGTGAGGAAGCACGAGAATTGGCTTGATAAAAAAACAATAAAAACAGAATAATGCACTCGCAGCATCCCCCTCACCTCGTCCATCAGTCTTTTATGTTCTGTGTTTCAGCCTGTTCTATATCCTGTGATCTCTCTCCTGCCTGGCTCACATCCCATAATGTCAGTCATAATGACACGTTTTATGAATGGTGAGTTATTGTCCGTGTGCATCTCGCTGCGTTTCCGTTAAATGGCAGAGTTATTTTAATGATTTCCCTGATTTGGCTGAAAGGCTAATGAAGCAAGTGTGCGGTAGTGCTCTGATCATTAGAAAAGGAACAACCGCTGTGTGTGTGTGTGTGTGTGTGTGTGTGTGTGTGTGTGTGTGTGTGTGCTCTAGCAGGATATAATGATGACAGACTAAAAGACAGCTAAGCTGCTCAAATCAGGCACATGAATAATGGAGGAGACGAATGTCTGAATTCTTATAGACCGATGTTGATTTTCCACGTCTGATCTGCCGATACCAATTTTCACTGATTCTGATTTGTGTTGAAATAGCAATTCTTACCAGATTTTACCACGTGAAAGATCTGTTTTGCTAGACAAAACTGGCGCTGAGTCATGGTAAATCGATGGTCCAGGAAACCGCGTTTGGCCATGGTGTGTTCAAGGACCAAAATAAAAGCAAAACTTCCAACCACCAGCTAATATTTTGGTGTGTCTGTGCAAAGTGTTAAATAAAACCTTTTTAATTCCACATAATTTTGACTAAATTACAACTTCTTTCATATTTGGTGTTAGAAAAACAACACTCATGTAGTTTAAACGTCATATTTGACCAATAATCATCATAGACTGTTTATGGACGACTGTTTTAAAACACTTGCTTTTGTGTTTTATGCTTAATAATTTGATTATTTTCCACCTCGACTCAATATAATCAAAGGTGTTTAACTGCAGTTCAACAGAGGGTTTTCATTTTACTGTGCAGAAAATTTAGATTTTATTTTTATAAATGATTTTTACTGCATTTGAGTCCATTTGTGTTGCTTTTTATTATAATTGCTGATTCACTGAGCAGCTCATAAATTAAATTAAATAAAGTTGTTTTAACTGTGTTAAAATATGGGTTTCATTGATTGGTGAAAATTAAATGTTATGTTTAGCAGTGCACTTTACTGCATTTTATTATGTGTGTGATTTCCCCGCTGACTGATCTGACCACTGATCCAGGTCACCATATGGAAGGCATCAACTCTGAATAAACTTTAATTTTTGTATTTTTTTTATCCTATTTGCAACAAGAACATGAAACAATCACATCGCTGTGACACAAATCAGTCATTTAGATACTTAGAACAGTCTTGATAAGTAAAGATACGTGTAAAATTATATTTTTACAAACAATTTTGTTATAGATATACGGAAAAATAAACTCAGCAATGAGATATAGGAATGTCTTTACAGCTGCAATAAAAACACACAGCAGAAGAAAATTTGATGCAAGCAGCTTTTCAAGAAGAAAAATGAGTTTTTGGTGCTAAATCTGCAGATAAAACTTAATTAATGAAGTAGAAAGTCAGGTGAATTCTTCACAACTGTATAACAAACACATTTAAATTCTGGTCGAAATGGAAAACTGATTTCAAATTCCGAGGACGGATATTACCGGAGGAGAAAAGAGAAACGTGCCCACAGGAGCGGCTGCAGAGTCAAAACGACTGAAATTAGAGTAAACGCGTCATTTCTGCAGTTTGTGCTTTGCTGCATGCTAACACTTTTGATACGTTCAGCCTGTGCAGCTTTGCCTCCATGTTGTCATGAATGGACTGTAAGTTGTTAAAATGTGCAGCTATAAGAAATGCATACTTAAAAACCTTCAACCTTGGGATGAATGAGTGAGTTTAGTAATTCTAACAGAGGATTTTGTGAGACGTTTATGAGCACAGAGGAAGATCTGGAAATCTAACATCTGTCTGTCATTAATGATCCAGAAAATCAGTTATCTATCTGCCACCACCTGCAGCTAAACCTTTTATTATAGTTCAACAAGATATTTGAGTTGTAAAAACTGATCAGTTTTATCTTTCTTAGAGGCCTCAAGCCTTTAAAGCAACTCAGAGAAGAGTAAGATTTTCTGCCTTTTTCTCTTTATTTTATCAGACGATGAGAATATTATCCCTCTGTGTCCTCTGATCCGCATTTATTCCCATCTTCTTGCTTCTCCTCATCATTAATTATCCATTTTTCCAGCTCATTAGACGAGATACCGAGTGTGACTTTCATACATTCGGCTCTAGATTTTTATTAGTCAACATTCAAGTAGATAATGGAGACAAATTAAACCTACTGAAGGTTTGCATGAGGAAGCTTAAATCATCAGGTAAATAACAACCACTAATTGGATCAGCTTGTTCACTTCAGCTCAACACAAAAGCTGTGGTGAAATTTATGTCCTCCTATATGCAAATGACTTCATATGTTTTATAAGAGGTTCCCATAGACCAGTGTTCTTTGCAGATTTCTATCCATCGTGATTTGATTTAGAACACATTAACACTGACAGGTGCCTGCTTTCTTGTGTTTTTTCATCACTTCATGAGTGATGACGTCTCTTATTGAAAACCAGACCTTTTATGCTGCAGACAGAACAATATCTGATAATGAGAATAAGTCTGAATCACTCACTAATACAGTTTTCAGGCACTGGTATTAATGTGAACATCAGAAACAGATCAAACCGACATGAGGATGCATTCAGAAAAGCTGAGATTTAAAAACTCAGCGTATTTATTTTTCTCAATGGTACGATGCGCTTGAATGCACCCCAGATGAATGGCTTTGTTGGGAAACGGCTGAAAAGATACAGAAAGGAGAAGAATGGTGCAAAAGTGATGGAGAGGAGCAGATTTAGAGATTGATAGCTGAGGAAAGGAACAAGCACTGTGCGAGAGAAGGATGTAAAACACAAGGGAGGAAGAGACGCTGAGGAGAGTGT
This sequence comes from Aphyosemion australe, assembly GCA_006937985.1. Lineage (NCBI taxonomy): Eukaryota > Metazoa > Chordata > Actinopteri > Cyprinodontiformes > Nothobranchiidae > Aphyosemion > Aphyosemion australe. Next base: position 691,522 of record SSNS01000228.1, on the reverse strand, counting down.
TTGAAATTTAAAGAGCAAATGGGAAGTGTAGGGAATGGGAAAAATATGGAGGAGACCAGGAAGTTTATAGGAATGTGTGATGAATAGGGAGAGAGATGAAAGGAGGAGGCATTCATAGCAAAAAATGAAACAGGAGGATAAAAGCAGGAGAGTCAGAGAGGAAAAAACAGAGGAATCAGGGTGACAGAAGGAGAGACAGAGGGACGAGGCCAGGACAAGATGAGGAATGGATAGTGGTTCTGATAGATGAGTAATGTCAGGCCCATTTCCGGAGAAGACAAAGCCCATTTAATAACCGTCACACACACACACACACACACACACTGACTGGAAGTATACAGGACATCAGGTGCTTTTTAAGATAAAGGTTGTTAGAGTCCTGCAGGACGGTTGGATGAGATAACTTTCATCTCATTTTGATGTGATTTAATCAAACAGACCTGCTGTTTAGCATCCTGCTTTCTGTTTTATCGTGTGTGTGTGCATGTGTGTGTGTGTGTTGCCTGTGCTCGTCACAGGTGCCGCTGAGCTTAAATGCATTTGATCAGAGGCAGAAATGTGATTTTGTCAGTGTAGTAATAAGGGGTCGTGAGAAAACAGCATAATAAAGCGACGTAATGCCATCATGATTATTACATTACGGGTATTTCTGTTTGTTTTGTCTGCGCCCTCCTTTCCGTAAAACAACCCCATGCATGCAGCTGCTGCCAGCCCGTCTCTGCTCCTGCATACGCGTGCGTTTTACGTGACTTGCAACTGTGCTTCAGCCCATTTCCCAAGAGAGCTGTGCAAATGATGGTTTAATCAATGGCCACCTGTCTGCTATTGGTTAATCAATGCTGGGGTAAACATTAGGATTAGCTCTTTGGAGGAGGCAGATAACTGACTGTAAAGGCTTGATAGATACGGTGATGTGCACTCTGAGAGCACGCTGGTTGAAAGACAGAAACACAGATGGGCAGGAACTGGCTAAGAGGAAGAAGCGGATTCTGTCAGAAAATCAGAGCTAAGTAGATCATAGATCAAAGGATTGTTGAGAGGTTCAGTGATCCCCTCCGACTGATGCCCTGCTCTTCGCTCCGCGGCGTTTCTCCTTGTTTCAAATCTGAAATCACAGACCAGAAAGCTGCAGAGAAACTGTGTGTGAGAATGCAAATGTGTTCTTCATGTAGACCTGATAGCTCTTTAGTATTAAGCCTGTTAAAATCACAACAAGACCCAGAAAAGTTCATCAAAATCAAACCAGCAGGAGTAAAAGTCTCATTTTTATCTCTAAAAGTTACACCATTACTTTACCCATGACTGAAATGTCTCCATGAGGGATATTCAAAGCTTATGTAGCCTGAAACTAAAGTTAACAGGAGCAACTATTAATATTTCTAAAATATCATCAGATCCTTTCAGTAAATCGTCTCTGAAGTCCTCCTGCTGCGTCTGAATGTTTATGTCCACAGACATGGGTGAACTGTGACTCACTGGACAGATTCATTTTAAATTTCATAGAGTATCAATAAAAGATGCAACATTATTCGTAAGAAATAAACAACAGTAATTATCAGGCACTCGTGCTTTAATGTGGCACTCATAAAACAGATGTTTTGTTTAATCATCCCAGATTCAAAATCCACATGGTTTATATTCATTTGTATTTATTTGGCTAAAAAACAAGCACTGGTTAAGTCTAAAGCCACGTTTCTAACCACTTTTGTCGATATTTTGGATAGATGCGGCCAACGTAGATTTATATTTGTGAACTCACATCAAAATGTCACCTGAGTCTTCACACGCCAAGGTCTTTTTGATGTCAACTAGCTACAAAGTTTGCACACTAGAGAAAAAGCAAGTTGTAGAAAAGAGGAGTCTTCAGAATTGTTATATTTTTAACACACCTCAGTGAAAACCAGCAGACTGTAGGATTTTACGTACGGGTTTAAATCACACTGGCAGATGGATAAAAGAGATCTGCTCTATAACAATCTGCTCCCTGCACCTTTTTTTGTGGAGAAGACAGACTACTGCATATTTAACCATTTGCAGACAAGCTACAGCTCATTAACTAAAGCAGGAGCAAGAGGAATACTAATGGAGAGAGTTTAAAACGCTTTCAGGAAGCAGAAGCTGAGAAATTATGCAAACACCTAAACAATTATAAAAGCATAAACCAATAAATATTCCATGCACAGATTTGGGTTATGGAATATGGGATGAAATTACAAATAATTATAAAAGTATAGAAGCATAAATCAATCACCGTGCTGATTTGTGATGCAAATTCTGCTTTTTTTTACTTTTTTCTATTGGAAAAAAGCTTTTTTTATAATAGTATGATCATGCAGGACTTAAACTAATCCTTAGTTGAGAAAAATAAAAGTTCCAATTCAACTGGAAGAAAAAGTTCATTTATAGGAGGTCAGTTTAACCAGAAATCCAAATAAAGCTACATATCCTCATTTTATTGATGTTTCTTCAGTTGTCTGATACTAAAAGGAAGTAAAAAGCTTTGACTGAAGTAAAAAAAAGTAATGTAGGATGAGTTCAGATAAATTGTTTTTGAAGCGAGAAGTTAATTACAGTATTTCAGACCAATTCATGGATTTCATTAAAGCTTACAGGCTGATCTTAAGAAGACAGTTTGAACATAAACATGAGGAAGATTCATGTATTTCTCTGTAGAATTATTTTACTTAATGCAACTAAAATAATGTATTTGACAGTAAAATCAAAGCAAAACACTTTGGCAGCAACCAGAAAAACACAAACATGGACCAGAAAACACAGTAAATACTGCAAAAGGCTCCATAAAGTAACGCAGCACGAATTCCTTGATAGCAGCAACAAAACAGAGATGGGTTATAAAATAATAACTTGCTTTTGTAACAAGTTATAAATTATAAATATCAAAACTGCAGGTTTTTATCTCAAATTGAGTGTAAAATAATACTTTTAAATACAAAAAAGAGCAACAAGTCAGATTTATTATCACATATTGAGCTAATAAATGATGATTTATAAAGTTCAACTATCTAATGGAAATTATTTACATTAAACAAGGTTAGGGTCAGGTACCTGAAAAAATGTGTTGAGGATTTCAGCAGGGATCGGAAACAAAAGTGCTGCCAGACGATCATGCAGAATGTTTCTGATAAATCAATAATAATAATAAAATTAATAATAATACTGATGATGCCAAACTGACTGAGTGCTGCAGTTTAAATCAGCTTGAGCCCACAGATATTTGAAGTCACCCTTTTAACAGGTTCATAGAGGTTTTATATTTATATTTTATTGAATTTGTTTCATTATTTTGCGCATGTATGCACAGAATTACCCCAAAACTTTCTTAGACAACTGCTGCTGCATAATCAGGAGACAACGGACACTTTATTAAATTTAGTGACCACAGGATCAGCCAGAATTCATTTATTGATACTTTTGCATCAGGGTGTTGCACTTTATAGACGGTCCCTAGACACTTCTCTCAGCAGGCTGCACACTGAAGCTTGTGTTTGGACACATCTGTCCACCTTTACCAGATGTGCATGCAGCCAAACGTCCATTTCTGTGTGCACAGTTTACTTATGTAGGAACTAGTTCTTAATACCTGACCCCTGCAGGCTGTGTAGGATTCTGCTGTAGGCTAAAGTCTGTTTAAAGTCTGTTTTAAAGCAGTGAAACTGAAATAGAACAAAACACCCAAAGTGAATGCACATCCAAAAGCATCATTAGCTTTTGTTTCTGCCTCGTGGTCCGACAGTGCAGTCATGATTTCAATCTTCTCTGTCTGGTCGGTTTCTCCTGGAGCATCAACATGGGCTTTTCCAGCAGGTTTCTAAATTCAGTTCCATAGAAATACCTCGTCCACTTGTCTCAGATCTGATCGAGATCTTGTAGTGCTCTCTTCGTGCCGCTGCATCGTCTGAAACAATCGGCTTTTGAATCAACTACAAGATCTGAGAGGAAAATGTGACTGACATACGAATGAGTCTGAACAGAGTTAGAAATGTGTCGGAGAATAAATTCAGCTGTGTGATCTCAGTGAGAGATTGTCAAGCAGACTTTATTTACAGTTGGGTTTAATATTAAAACTGAATGTTTAATCAAATAAAAATGGCACTTTTGCTCAGAAATATACAATTCTAACTAGATTTTATACAAAATCATTTTAAATGCAAACATAATTTCCAAATATCCAATAAAGTTAAATATAATTGCAATAATAATTAAAAAATATATTTAAAAATAAAACTATTGTCAACTCAGAGGAAGATGAGCACACATTCCAGCAGACTAAGTAATATTTGACAGTCTCACACATTTTACAATCAGTGTTTATACAGAAACTGGAAACATCTGTGTGATATCAGAATTGGTTTTTATGATATTTGGTAGAATGGCTCTACTGTCAAGCAGCTGTTTAAATAGCAGCAGCTGGTACACTTAAAATAATAAGTACAAGGGACTAGGGAAATATGTGTTGGAGTTACTTATGCATACAAAGGAAAATGCATTTAAATGCAAGTTACTATAACTAAGAAAAGTACAAAGTACTTAAAAATTTACAGTTAAAGTACTTTCATACTAGTTTGTCTTAGTTAAAGCAACTTGTATTTTATAAGTATTAGCTTCAACACATAATTACGCAATATTGTGTATTTATTATTTTAAAGGCAATTGGTTTGCAGGCATTTTTCAAGTAGGTGTAACTAAACAGATTTTACAGTGTAATGACATCAAGATGGACCTGAAGTTCATGGTCTAAAAAGGAAAACAACATAAAGCAACAACTTATCAGGCCAATTTGTCTGATTTGTGATGATAACAGTTGTTGAAATGATTATTTTACTGTATATTTGTTTTGTTCTTTATTTTTGTTCAAACTGTATTTTATTTTAATTTTATTCTCTTTATAAACGTTAGAATGAGAAGCAGTCTGACTGGTAAGGTAAGGTAAACTTTATTGTCTGTTGGTGTAGTTTTATTCTGTGACATAATTTTCATTTTTCTGACATCACAGCCGTCAAAAGGATTTTATTTAAATGAAATTGTTACTGTAGAATTGCATCAGTTGAAAGAAAACGCTCAGTTTCCCTCCACAGGGTCAAAAAGGATTAGCCAACGCTGGAGCACTTGGGTTTAGCATGACGCCCTTCAGTCTTCACTACAACAGCGTTCTCATTATTTTACACCAGACCTCTGCTGTCAGCTCAGCTTTGTTTTGTTTTTTATTTCAGTAAACAATTTTGCTAAACTGATTAGGTGTAAATATGTTCACATGTTGCTTTTTGAGACTTCCAGTCCAGTGAAATCTGGCCCAAATGTGACCCGATGTGGATCAGAACTGGATAAACACAAAACAGAGCGATGGACGGAGCGACAACATCGCCCTGACATTTAACTGAGTTCAAGCATCGCTGAGTGACACATTAGACACACATACTGAGCTCCACGCCTGTCGAGTGGTTCAGCAGTTACACATTTCAACATGGATAACAGCCCAGCTCCAGATACGTGACATGGAAAGACTCTTCAGAGGACAGACAGGCAATTATGAGAAGTTCAAGAGTATCCAGTGTTCAAGGAAAAGTGTGTGCAGTCTGTTACAGTAAAAAAAAGTTAAAAGAAAAACCCAAAAGGACCCAGGAAGGGAATAGAACAAGCTAACATTTATTCTGCCGACAGGCTGCCAAACTGAATTATTGAGCAGCAGACAGAAGAGATGTGTGTCAGTCACTAATTCACGTCTCAATGACAAACAATGAAAAACAACCCCAACAAACTACACTCTAAGAAATGAAATGTTGAATTAACTTAACCAAGTTAGGTCAACTGGTTCCACTAAACCTATTCGATTACATGTAAAGAGTAATACACATTTACTTTTAACATAATATTTATTACCGTTTACATTTAAGCAACTAGGTTTAGTGGAACCAGTTAACATAACTTGGTTAAGTTAATTCAACATTTCATTTTTTACAGAGTAGTATCTAGTATCTATGATCATTTCTGTTTGTATATTCAAGAACGTTGAATTAGTCGCTCACTTTTCCAGACTGAAACACTGAGCCCTGATAAAGAGATGTAACCATTGTGTGTTTTATGGTGAGAATAAAAAACCGAACACACGTCTTGTGCTTATTTGTAGTTTCTGCCAGAACATCTCACGCTGATTGGGTTGAACATTCCACTGTGTTTTACAAAAGTAAAAACCTTCAGGGTTTCTAAGCTAAGGTAACCAACTTTTATAACACTGTAAAAAATGTCCTTTTGATTGACTTTTAAAAGCTATGCCAAATTAGAAAAGAACTTGCCCTAACACAATTACAGTTCCTATTTACAGGCACATTTTTGTGCTTGGACAGGACAAAGGAATAGCTCCCATACCCAGCATGCACTAGATACCTGTTGCACAACAAACCTTGGGATCTGCTAAAGATGATTGAAGGTTTTCACCCCCGTTTGCTGGAACTAACTGTCAAACATCTTCAGTTTTGCTGATTAAAAAGCATTTTAGAATGCCCAGATGTCGTGAGTGTGTTTGCCTGAAGGCGAAACAGGTTTACTCACTCAGAGTGAGAACAGTGAAGGGAGTCCTCCCAATCCAAACAGCAGCTGCACCCTCAGGAACCGACGGCTTATCAGAATGCTAAAGGGTGCCGCGCTGCAGGTGCTCATCTTCAGAGGCACCTTCATGCAACTCAAATGCCAAAGGCGACGCCTCGGTGCACTCCGAGGCATGTCGCTCTGCCTCCCACTCTGATGAGCTGCCACGATGTGCGCCGAGCTGTAACGCGGAGGAAGGTCTCTCTTTCCAGGGAGACGTTTGGATGATGACTGAGAATAAAAAATGATCCATCATCATGAATCCATGACAACTTTTCCAGGAGACGGAAAATGCTGCAGGTGGATGATTTTAAGTTTTAAAACAAGACACTGACTGTCCGAACGCTGCTGCTGGATTCACTCTGATTGCCTCATTGGTTTTTTTAATTTAAGTGAAAACTTACATTTACCATAAAGCAAAATGAGGCCAAATCATCAGTCAATCACGCAAGGATCACAGCTGTCATCAAACGCTGAGACGAGGAGATCAAGCAGGCAATAATTATAACATGTAATTAAAATCATTATATGTTGTAATTATAGTAAATAATAACTATGATTGCTTTGAGGACCTGACACAAGATGGAGTGAGTATCAGACTGTTAATGTGGGATTTACATTCCTCTGTAATAGTTCCTCTAATGCTGCGGATAAGAAAACCTCAAGCTGTCATTAAAGTAACACTTTTAATGCTCATTACATCAAAAAAAAAACCTTTTAAGTGCTGGAAACAACTTTCTGACTTTTAAGTGTGTAAGTGCTAAAGTAAATATATAATACAGCTTTAGTACCAGAACTTAATCCTTTTACTTTTTTTATTCTTGGGGAATTTATAAGACAGCACAGAGGCAGATTAGAGAGCCTCTGAGGGGAAACTGTAACACAAAATTAAGAATATGTTTCTTGTGCACACAAGAAAAATCTCCTGGGCGTGCATCCGGGGCACATGGGAAAAGTTGGGATTTAAAACAACATCATTTTTTTTCTTTTAAGTTGACGGATGACATCAATTACATTTTACGTTTTCAGGAATTTAGATATTTATTCTTTTGCAGCTGCTTTTTTTGTTATTCATTTGGTGTGTGTGAGAGGCTGCCTGCAGTATAAGCTTAAGCCCCACCCCCTCTATTTAAACAAATAGGACTTTTTTTATGTTAAAATCTTATTATTTTCTAACACATGTATCTGTAATTAATTCATTGATGCTTAATTGTGGCACACCAAGCTCATCCTTCTGTTCGACTACTGATTGCTACAGAATTTTAAGCAAAATAGGGAAATTTGACAGGTTATGTGATGCTGTTGGCTTCAATGTTGCAAATGTGAGTGCAAAAAGTAAAGAGAATCAGAAAGGCTAGAGAGTAAGTGTGTTTGTGTGTGTATAATAGGCTGTTTATATGGATGATGGTGTCTGTACATGAGATAATATCATCCAAAGATCTCCGTAAGGTGGGACTCCAGCTACTTTCGCTCAGTCAGGACCAGTTTGATGTGTTTACTGGCTTTACGAGTGCACCGCTGTCAAAGTTAAACCAAACAGGACCTCAGAAAGAATTTTGCTGTTGTGATACTACTTTTGAACAGCACATTTGCTATGTTTGGTGTGCAAGTCCCTTTAAAAACACCTGGGCCCAGGTGAGTAGGCAAGACTCTCAACACCAAACAAGCTCTGGTTCCAAAGATAAACAAACGGGATATTTTAGCTTCACTTTCACATCTGAAATGAGATTTAATTGCATGATTCTTACGTGCCACCATTCTCTTAGTGAAGCCTTTATTGGAATATGGATACAGTTTTTACACATGATACGTGGGCGTCTGTGTTTAGACCACCACGCATTTTTACATTCGCTGTCCGTTGACATCTAAAAGCTCATATTTCCTTTTCTGTTAACTGTCAGTTTCTCCACAGGGATATCTAAAAGCCACTGGCATGTCTCCATGTTTCCCTCCTGATACAGCAGAGCTTTTAGGGTAAAAGGTGCACCAGTCTGATGGAGTCTGACCTCGGTGCTTATATGGAGAATTTAAGAGTAAATTGTGCATCTGAGTGTGAGTGCGTGAGTGTGTGTGTGTGTGGGGGCGGTGTGTGCGTGTGGCAACATGTCAATTTCCATTATTAGTGGATCAATAAGTAAGCCAGTTACAGAGGATCTAAAGAAGTGATAAAAACACTAAAACACGTGACCACGCCTACACGTACATGTAGATGCTTGCCAGGCACTCACATCCCACTAACCACACACACACACACACACACACACACACACACACACACACACTGATTGAAGATGCCAGCGGTGCATGAAGGTCAGGGTAACAGGGTACATAAAAACACAGTCGAGGTCGAACATAAAGAACTAAAGTGGACGGCGACAAAGCCGGCGTCAGAGGGACACGCCCATCTCTTTTAGTTACTTTCCCCTGGGAAATCACAAACGGGCTCCTCCTCCATCGCTGTTCTTTCACACACTTCCTTGGCTCTTTTATTTCTTGTCTGCCTTTTGTTCTCCACTCTATTCAAGTGTTCATTCAGTAATTCTCTACCAGCACAACAGAGAAGGTCGGAAAACTGAGGGGCAGACTAGGAGCTGCAGAACCTCACAGTAAAAACAAATTTAAGAACGTAAACAGTAACCTTTATTTTTACTCTCACTTAATTCCTATAAATATAGTTTAAAACTAACTTCACTAACTATATTTGTAATAATTAACTCCAGAAACCTTAATAGATCTCAAAATTCACCCCACAGGACTGAGATTTTTTAAGAAAGTTGGTTAAATTTGAATTTTCTTCAACTTTCTTGTGTTTCATCCCTAAAAAACACACAGATAGGACTCCACGGGTAGGTTAGAACTTAAAAATGCTGAAATTTCACTCAGTGTTTTTAAAATTATAATAATTTTTTTAAATGAAAAGAAGATGAACATGATTCCTCCTGATGAATGACTCTAGTGATGAGCGAGCTTGAGTCTACTTTTTGATTTTTAAAGTGTCTTTTTATCCGATAGGACCTTCAGCTCATCTGAAGAACCTTCTTTTCTTTCTGTCACTTTTGTCTCTGCTGCGTCTATTTTCGGTTTGTGCAGCACAATCAGATGTTAATGAGTGCTAATTACTTCAACCTGCTGCACTTCATCTCTGTGTCATCCTATAATAAACGCTGTTTCCTTTGTGAATGTGATGCTCAGGAGCAGATGGGAGGAATAAGGACACTTGCATTTGCACCACACAATGATGCTGAATCTACACGTAAGATAAAATTGATAATACTTGATTTTTTTTGTGTTTTAGGTATTAAAGGAGACCTATTATGACTTCTTTTTACAAGTTACAATAGTTCAATGGTCTATCAAAACATGTTTATGAAGTTCTTTGCATTAAATCTCTCTCACATGAAGCCAATTCTGCAGATTTATTCTGGGCATTTTCAGTACCTTCCAGAATGAGTCGTTTCAGGGTTCTGTCACTTTAAGAAAACAAGCTTGGAGCTGGCCACGCCCACCTACCCTCCGCTCAGGCTGCTATAAGTTGAAAAGCACCGATTTCCAGGAGGGGCTCGGAGTAGAGCCACTGCTACTCCGGCCTGGAAAGGTGAAGAGTGGTTCCATGCAAATGTTCTCATTTCCTCATTTGTGACATCACAAAATGGGACTGTTTTAAACAGCTTGTTTTAAGCACATAACTCCTGAAACCAAACACTGGCAGGAAACAGATGGATGGATTTTTTTCACATTTGGAGCGTTAATAGAGGCAGCAGAGACCTGCATGGCAGCACAAAAGCATGCAAAAGATGAGTTCTGCATTAATATGTCCCCTTTAAATGAATCTTACGTCAATCCATCTATTTTCTTCTCTTTTCATCCATGCGTTTGGCCCACATGTTGCTGGCCCTGTGGTTCAGTGTTTATTACTCATGCTGCCTCTCTCCTGCCCTACAGTGACGCTGAACGAAGAGAGAATCAAGTATTTCTCTTGGTAAAAAGCAGCGTGGGTGGGCCACCCACCTTCGGTTTTAGATAGATTTTATGCACCAGCTTATAAAACAGCAGTAGGAAGCTCCAACTTTGCTTGAACATTGTTTTTCTGCAGGTTTGTGAGAAGGAGGAGGATGAAAGAGACAGAGAAAATATATATACTATCCTGCTTTAGAACTGTCAGTGTAATTGCTTCTAATTTACTACCTAATAAACACCAGAATATCCAAATGCAAATCATATGGAGCTACTATAGTGCTGTATCCATTAAAACATGGCTGTCTTGAGCTAACAAATCAGTTCAGCATGAATTTTGATTCAGATTTCGTCACACAGTTTAAAAAACATTAAATTTGTGTGGATAAAGTGAATGTCTGTCATATTGAATGATTGAAAGTGTCCACGCCTTCACAGCCTAACGAAGCATCTGAGCTGTTGTGTCTGGTTGAAGTGGTCGGCGGAGCGTCACTTCTAGACGTAGCTACAGCGGAACGATTACGTGTGCTGACATGAGTCAGCCCATGACTCATTTGTTTTGTTTTGCTCAGTTGCATGGAGAAAAGCCGTCTCTCAGCATCATTTTCTCATTGTTGTCCCAAAAGGAAGGAACTATCTTATAAAGTCAACTGTATGTTTAAAGGACCGTGAGCTGAACAAAAGAAGAAACGATTTAGCTGAAACATACAAATGAAACCAGCATCTTAAAGGATGAACATGAATATACAGTTGCTGTTATTTGGTTTGATAATTTCAGAGTAAATAAAAATGACAAAGCCTCTCAAATGTTTCCACAAGTTTTTGCTGTTTTTTCTATTCTTAGTCAGTCTTGTAATTTCTCAGTCTGTGAATCCTCACTTCCTCCTTTGTATCCACTCCTCACGTTTTAGCACGTCCAAACTGAGAAGCAAGCAGTGGAAATGAGAGAAGACCAGCAACTGCCAGTTTTTTTCTAAATAAAAAAGCTCTTAACATGGTCTGACGCTCCGTAACACAATATGTCGATTATAAAACTCAGTTTCGTCCTCCTCCACGTGCATTTTAGAGGCTGAAACTTCTGAGATCATCAGTTTACAGGTCACGATCCAGATGAAGGAGGTGATGCACAGTAGCATCGAAGAGTGTGTGTGAATGTGTGTGTGCTCTGCCCGCGTCAGCTCCCTGACTGATCATCGTCCCGCGGTCCATCTCACATCTACTCATCAGCGCAGCAATATTTAAACCCCAGTTGTCCATCCAAACTCTTAGGTCAGCGTGGTGAGAAAAATCCCTCTGCCTTTTTCCATCTTTGTGTTTTATCCTCTGGATAAATCCTGCTTACTTTGCACCAAAAGGTCCACAGCCTCCTACACAAATGGGCTTTTTTTGACCTTTTGACCAACGGCATGCTGTTAGTAAGGTAAGGAGGAGGGATTATTTAGCACCTCACTCCTTATTCTGCTCACTTGTCTTGAGGGAGTCTGGGGGAACAATATCAGAACAACCCCAACAGAACAAACTCTCATGTTGGTATGATCCAGATAAGAAACCGTAGAAGAGTTTAAGTTTTAGAAGTTTAAACACACTGATTGGGAACAACTAGCTCTGGATGTAGCATGTAAAATTGTTGGCAGATGGGCTTTAATTACATTTTTATTCTGTGACTTCTGTAGCTGCATGCAATATTTCACTGAGCAAATTCTGCAAGCAGATGCTCTTTTAGTTTTGTCATGGCAAAACAGAAAAGCATCTTTTCCCCGTTGATTTGGATGTCAGTGTTGTTTTAATGCAAACGTCCCTCATTTTCAAACTCAAGTCTAGTCAACACAAGACCAGTTTAAGACAACTAATGGGATGCAAATGTTAAATATCTCAGCTGTTAATGCAAACAAACCTTTAAACTGTCTGGTTTTCAGGTTTTATTCTAGGATTAGGGATTTGAAAATGTCCAAAAATACAACAAAAAGAACAATTTAATTGCTTTATACAATCTCTTTAGATAAACGTCATGCAGCAAAGTCTGATTTTGTGTATTTAGGTACAATATCAATACTGTTTTACCACATCCAATGCAATAAACATCATCTGTAAGAGGTACGTTTTTCCTCAGAGATTCCCAAAGTTATTTGGCATCAATAAAAGCCCACACAAAAAAATGCACATTAAGTCTCTGATCCAATAGACTGGGACTGGTCATAGACTTAAAACAAACTGCACTAAACAAACGCCAAAGGAAAACTTTTGGGAAGTAACTTTTCATCATGAAAAAAAGAGACATTTATTCAAATCGCGATCACACGTTTAGTTTTAATGATTTCCCTCTCATCCACCTGTTCACACATTAACAAACGAGGTGCTGACTGGAATGCACTTTCCTAAAAATACTCCAGCTTGGGAATAAACCATCACACCTCCTGTGCATTTAGCTGAATAAATACCACAGCACCAAGCTTGTAAACTGCAGCCACCTGAAAATAAACAATGCAGCAGAAGCAGGGTAACTAAAACGATCCAGCTCGTTGCTGCGTAGTGATTTTCTGCAGCGCCTGTTAGGCCTTACAAAATAGCTTTTTATTAAACTAACTCAGCCATCTGATAAAGAATGTGTCAAGATTATTAGCTATCCGGGCAAATCAAGAGGTCACTGAAGCCTACTCGTGGTCTTCGGAGCGCTGCGAGTCACCAGAGGGCTTGGAGCGCGAGTACACAACCGCTGTCGTGCAAACAAACTCACACGCATGCAGGAATGTGAGAGGAGGAGCTCGTTCAATATCCTGCAGGGATCCACTTGAGATAAAATTCAGCAGCACTAAATAATGCAGTCCATTTATCAAAGAAAAAGAACGCAAACCCTGACACACACACACACACACACACACTTAGAGGATTGCTATGAGGCGAAGGTGCTCTTGTGTCCGTGGTCATTCATCAGCATATGTGATCCGGAGCGCCGTGGCAGGAGAAGAACGCCTGTAGCTGTGTGAGTTTGCTCCTCAGACTTTGAACCCTCCCAGTGCATAATGCAGCGCCACTGTGCCCTCGCCGTGTAAAACACTCTTCCTACTGCGTTTAAATTTGCATCATTCAGCCACAGACAGAGCTACGACAGGACAAACGCCAACACAGCAGGACGAAGGCTCAGATGGGAGGACTTATAACTGGGGCTCAACACGGCGTGAAGTTTGGAGCGGATAACGGATTACAGTTTGATGATTACCATCATTAGAAAGTAGTTTCTAAGTGTTTGACACAGAAACAGACTGAGCCTGAGGATGGCTCAAACTACAGTTAGGATTTAACTCCATATAAATGTTTTGTTTTGTGATTTACATGATTTTAAAAGTTTTAAAAACAGAATGTTTCAAACAAAAGCATCAGCAACTCAATCTTTTTAAGTTTAGGTTTGTTGAGATTAGACATTAATCTGGAAAAACATGGTGGAAAATAAGTTTAGACATTTTTGAAAGTTGCACCAAACATTTTATTGATTTCTTTTTAGATTTTTAATGCCATTTTCTGCCTTTTTTAACAATATCAGCAAAAAATCAGGCATTTCTTGAGTCAATAAATAAATTTTAGGTTAACAGTTGAAATACTTTTTAAAACAAAACTTAAAATATGCTACCTTGTTTTTATAGGAAGGGTTAAAACACTTGAAAACACATAATTGACATGAGAGCAATGCTTATCTTGTTTTATTACCTTTACAAAAAGACAACAAACACCTACAACAACAAGTGGATATTTCTAGCTCAAATCTGCATTAATATTGAAATTCTCACATTTTATCAAAAAAACGTAGTTTAATTTAACTTTAATATGAATTTAGGACTTTTATTAAACTTTTACCAAGTCCTGTTTACAATAGCATAAATGATCTGAGCCTCTGTGTTAAACCTGGTGTTCTTGCTGTAAAACATCAAAAGACTCGTACAGACTGACACACATAAATTTAAAGTTACAAAACTGAGTGTGAACTATATGATCTTGTGTCCCTGTGGACAATAGAAAGTTCACAACAGTTACTGGCAACCTATCGATTCGTCCTGACATCTGTGGTGTTTAATTCAACAGCTGTTATTGATGCATTATGCTCACTGATAGCCTTGGGGGTTTGCATTGATCAAGCTTGTAAAGAGGAGGCGTTTGCTGTTCTTTCTGCTCAAGACGGTACTTCTTCAATACCTGCATGTTAGTTTATTATTTATCCAGGAATTCCATTTGCATTAAAGCAGCATTCCGCAAGATTGCAGTTATATGGTCTCTGTCGCCATCTAGAGGCTTGCTGCGTAACGTCACTGTCGTAACATTAAATCTCTCTCGGGCAAAAGTGGCATGTTTACATTCCTAAGATCAGGCAAAACAATGAAAACAAACTTTTCCACCTCCACACATTGAATAAATAGTTTTATCAGGACTGTATAACAACTTTATGCCCGACCAAACACAATAACCCTGGTGAAATCATTTATTACTTACCTAGCCATTAGCAGCACGGCTAGGTCAGAGTCCGTAGTTCATGCCTTTCTTTCTAAAAGAGCTCTCCAGCGAGGAAAAGACGGCCCAATCATAACTCTGGTCTTTGCTCTTGCTCTATCACGTTCTTCTTTTCTTTTCCTAGATTCCTCTGATAAGGGATTTCTAGCTTTCTTTGGTGAATCTGCCGCTTCTACAGCGAGTCTACGTTATACAATTATGGCAAGCCAAAGGGATAAAAAAAATGCGTGTTCTAAACTCGCATTATGTCCGCCAAAACGCTCGTTCAAGACGCGCGTTTTGGCGGACATAATGCTCGCTTTTAGAACACGCGAGTTTTTGCCCCCTTTGGCGACCAAACGCGCGTTCAAGACGCGCATTTTGGCGGACATAACGCGCGTTTAGAACATGCGCTTTTTTATTCCTTTGGCTTGCCATAGTCTGCCATAAAACGACACCCAGTCAGTACTTCCAGCGCTACCCGGTACACAAAAACTGTATAGCACGGTAAACAGATGTTGAACCCCCCAACACTATCACAGGTATGAAAATGAACATAATAGATAATACTATGACGCAAAAACTTTACAAAAAAGCATAATTTTAAGGTGTAAAAGTTGCAGAATGTTACTTTAAAGCTGTTCATGCTTGTTTTTTCTTCTTTAGCTTCTCTGCTTGTTGTTGAATGAACAAGATTGCATCACAAACCAACATCCTCTGACTTGTGTTGCATGTGATTTAATGCAATTAAATCAGTTGTTGCACAAAAATAGCATCATAAACATTGAAAATGCTCAATAATTAAAAATAATCAACATAAAAAAGTAGCTGAATCAAAAATAAAAAAGTTCACACGGCTAACTCAAACAACCAAAGAGCAACTAGGCTTTTCTTTACGCATCATTCAAAATGTCATCCGGCTGCACGTTTCCTGCCTCCACTCACGCATGTCGCATCTTACCTGTAATCATTGAGTCCCTCGAGGTCTGGAATCGAAGCGGGGCGATCAAATCTGTGGAACATTATGGATCCTGCACCCAGTAGCTTCACTCAACGCACCAGCGATCAATGCAATAAAAGCCAGACTGGGAGCGCACGCTTGATGGTGATTAACTAGCTGACTTCATCAGGAGCTCTATGACAAAAATTCTGACTATTAAAAAAGGGAAGCGAAGAAGTTTTTACTGTCATCATCTGATTTGATTGAGAGGGTTTGTTGTTTGTAAATGATGCTGCAGTTTTAAGTGTTCACCCTGGCCTGTAGCTTGACGCATCTGCGTCATATTTTCATTTTCACACATCCTGAGGTGAAATGACACGCTGTGCCATGTTGTCATCTTCACGTAAAGCCATGGTTTCCAAGATCGTGTCACTGCAGTGAGCCCGACTGATTCATGACAGAAAAAGCACCTCCTGCAGGCTTGAGGGGTCGAGTGCTGCAGTGGTTGTCTGACGGTGCAAAGTGAGTCACAACTCATTAGCCTTAACTACCTCCTACACCGTTTTACATGCTGAAAGGTACAGCGGCGTCATGATTTCAGCCGTAACCTTTGTTCACTCACCTAACTACGACAGGTTCTGTTCACCTGACCGAGCTCGGGGGATATCGAGCTGCATGTTGGCTGCTTACTGCTGCGCGGTCGTCCGGTGGAATGCTCACATCAAAGATCAGAGAGGAGCAGACCAGAGGTAATAAAAGAAATAATAAAAACACTCCAGGTTGCAAGTAAACCTGAAAAGGCCACGTCAGACCTGAAGGGCAAAACTGTTGCTTCCACACTCTGCTGAAACACAAGATCTTAGCCTGGTTTATTGACTTTGAATCATAAGAATTGTTTTATTTTATGGTCACTTTCAGCATTATGAGTATAATCTACTTATATTATTCAACTACAACATGAAAAAGTCCTTTTTTAGTGACTTCATTAAAGCAGTCTGGCAGTGGCTCAGTTCTTTCTTTTGTCCCAAGGCAAGATGACAAACACTTTCCTTCTTGCATTTTCAAGTATAAAAAGAAAAAAGTGAACCTATTAAATTTCTCTCACCCACCGTTAAGTGCAATAATGAAATTTTTGTGGTCGGATCTTTTAAATCATTCCATCACAGAATCAAACATGCTCATGCAGGCAAGTGAGGACGTGCTCATTGCTGCCAACGCAACAGTTGTCTTTTAATTCTGCCTCGTTGTTCCCCAGGTGGGGTTGTAGGAGCGTAAAGCCAGAAGAGTCACGGGACAGAGGGAAAACTTTAGTGGGATAAACCCGGAGCATCCTGAAGTAACACTTTCATGTCATTAAGGTCGAGTTATGTAGGGCGCTGCTGCACGCAGTCCTACACACGCACGCACACACACACACACACACACAGAGAGAAACAGAGCAATAATTATGAAACTCGTGTTTATGACTATCCCTGTTCAAATGCTTTATGGTGGCATCTATGCAAAAATAAGAGTAAAAAATGAAAAACAACATAATTTCAAAATAAGACAAGAGGAAATTCAGACAGTTAAATCAACGAAGTAAACACACACACACACGCACGCATGCACACACACACACACATGAACTAAGATAAGTGGGCACATGGATCAATGCATGGGCACAGCACAGAAGGGCATTGGCAGAGATGCCAGAGGAGCCAAACACCTGCTGCTGATGGACCAACCAGTCGACCAAGACTGCAAAGCCTGACACACCAACCTGTGCACGGCCTGGATTGATCACAAGAAAGTCTATGACTCAATGCTGCACTCATGGATCATTGAATGCTTGGATCTGTACAACATCAACAGGACTCTGAGAACCTTCATGCAAACTCAATGGGGCTGTGGAAAACCACCCTTGAGGCCAATTGCACAAGTCTCCATCAAATGTGGCATATACCAAGGAGACGCCCTGTCCCTACTGCTGTTCTGCATAGGTCTGAACCCCCTCAGCCAAATAATCAAGGCTGTCTATGGATACCAACTCAGGAATGGAACCACAATCAGCCACCTCCTATACATGGATGACATAAAGCTGTACACCAAGAGCGAGCAAAACATCGACTCACTGGATCTACCACCAGGATCTACAGCACTGATATCGAAATGTCATTCGGACTTGAGAAGTGTGGTCGAATGGTGACAAAGAAAGGGAAGGTAGTCCACACAGAGGGGGTCTCACTCCCAGCAGGAACAACAGCAGACATTGAGGACAGCTACAACTACCTTGGTATCCCACAAGCAAATGGCAACCTTGATGAAGCTGCAAGGAAAGGAGCCACAGCCAATTACCTGCAACAAGTAAGATAAGTCCTAAGAAGTCAGCTCAATGGCAAGAACAAGATCTGGGCAATAAAGAGCTACGCCCTGCCAGTAATCAGATATCCTGCAGGAATAAAAAGCTGGCCAAAGGAAGAAATACAGACCACAGATGTTAAGACACAGAAGCTCCTAACCATGCATGGAGGGTTCCATCCCAAATCCAGCACCCTGAGACTGTGCCTTAAGGAAGGAGGCTGAGGACTAGTGAGTGTGACAGCCACTGTCCAGGATGAAACACCCAAGATCCATAAGTACATCAAGGACAAGGCCCCAACAGATGACATGCTCAGTGAATGTCTCAGACAATGGTGAACAGAGGAGGAGGTGCTGGAATAACCATCATGGGAGGACAAACCCCTACATGGGATGTTCCACCGACAGATAACTGAAGTGGCTGATATCAAGAAATCCTACCAATGGCTAGAAAGAGCTGGTCTGAAGGACAGCACAGAGGCACTCATCATGGCTGCACAGGAACAGGCCCTGAACACCAGAGCAACAGACGCCAGGATCTACCACACCAGACAAGACCCAAGGTGTAGGCTATGCAGAGAGGCCCCTGAGACAATCCACCACATAGCTGCAGGGTGTAAGATGCTGGCAAGGAAAGCAAACATGGAACGCCACCACCAAGTGGCTGGCATAGTGTGCAGGAACATCTGTGCAGAGTATGGACTGGAAGGTCAAAGTGAGAAACACCCCCTAAGGTGGTGGAGAACGAGTGAGCCAAGATCCTGTGGGACTTTCAGATCCAGACCGACAAAACGGTGATGGCGAACCAACCGGACATTGTGGTGGTGGACAAACATGAGTGTAGGTGGAGTTTTTTCTATCCTTCACCTTGTGCTGACCTCTATCTTACCTCCCATTCACATAGTGATGTTGCAGATGTATTCAAGTACATCATTTATATCATCAGAGACGCTCTCTGGGATTTTCAAAGCCCACATTTTGCATCATAATCTGTTCTCTAACCTAGCGGTTCCTCTCCCGCTGTGAGAGAACACCTTCATCACAGTCTTCTGCTGCGAGCCGTATGTGTGAACATTTCTGGATCCAGTTCTCTCAAACAGCCTCAGTGTGTGAAAAATGGCTCATGACCTAATTATTTAGTCACAATTTCATCACTTCATTAACATCCCTAAAAGCTGGTGGCAACAAAAACTTTTAGGGATTTTCTTTTGTGCAGAAACAAGAGTCTGAGTCTAAAAAAGGAAAAGAATCAAAACAATCCACTAGTTTCTTCTGCAAAGTTTAAAAATTATATAAAATGATATAAAATATGCATAACATTTTTGGATATGATTTAATTTATATTAAGTTAGATTTAACCAAACTTAACTGGTATAAACAGGAACTTTAATACATTTGTAGTTAAAAACTTTGAGATTAATTTGATTGAAGATTGTGGTAAAAAACTTAATTAAACTAAACTGAACTGAACAGAATATTCACTTATATTGTCTTTGAATCAGAATGTTGTTTCATGCTTGTGTGATTTTTCTGCAGGGATTCCTGATCCTAAACAATCCCGACAGCTGGAATGACTTCATGACTGCACTAAACACTAATTCTGGTTAAACTTGAACACTTTTACTGGGAGAATTAGGAAAAAAAAGTCTAAAAGAGAAGGTGAGACAGGATCACTCCATCAAAAGATCTCTGGTAGTTTTCTACATGAAGAATCTCACTATTTATGGATAAAATCCTTCATGCTCAGCAAGGGTCTGCCTAATTTATTTAAGTTAGCAGCAACGATTGTGCAAAATAAATGTTGTCATAAAAAATAAATGACTTGATACAGCAGGAATAAAAACAGTAGATAGTTATTTCTGTCAGATGAAGGGCTTATCACTTTTCATGTAAAATTACTTAGTTAAATTACTTGCTGACTGAAATGGTCAACACATCAGTCACCTTAATGAGCTGCACACCTGTTTGTTTCTGAGTCACATGTTAACTTTTACATATTTATTAAATTTGACCTGTGAACGCAGCTCTTTATAAACGTGTTAGGATGTTCTGACATTTATTTTGGCGGGTCACACCTGCAGCTTCAGTGATTTAAACATTTTTCAAGTGTGCAATTCAGTCAGAGTGCCCAAAAAGTGAAACACAACCTAGACAGTTTACAGTTATTCATTTTTTTGCTGCAAAAATAGAAAAGAAAAGTAGGGTTTTCTACAGATTTCAATGCCTTTAGTTTAGTTTAGTTGCAATGCAACCGTTGTTTTGTACAGAGGTTTTCTAGCCAGAGGCTAATTTGCAAACATAGTCCTTGGTTGGACTTTTAGAGACAACAACATTTATAGCATTCATCGCCACACACACACACACGCGCGCACACATAAATTAGTTTGGCTGATAAGAAAGATCAGTTTTCACAAGTTTGATTTTGTTTTTAGCCATTTTTTCACCTGGGAGTTAAAAGTTCTAAAATGTGTTAACAGTTTATTGTTGATGGTGGATTGTTCCAAATCTGAGGTCCTCTAAATGAGAACGAGGATTGTGACCGAATGATGTTTTGTATTTAGGTGGTTTGCAGTCTCCATTGGCTACTCTCTGGTTGTAGCTCCTGTGCTGCTGGCTTTTAAAATCAGTCTGCTCACCAGCTCTGGGACAAGGCCATTTAGACATTTGAATGTCAGTTATATAATGGAGAAGTTTATAAAGTTATCAAAAATTAGGAGATTGTACTTCTGTATAGAAACTTTTTACAGAAATTTTGAAACTTTTCAACAGATGGTTGTTTATTTAGTTAAGTATAAGATTTATGCATCTTGCTAACTATAATTCACCCAAAATGCAGTTATTCCTGTGACTCTTGTTTCTAACAACAGGTGATATCTGTTATACCTTAAGCTCTGATAAAGATCAGAAAAATACAACAATAATAAATTAGTTTGATGCTTCAGAGATAGTCTAGCTGATGGGGGGGCAGTGGAGCGTGCTGCTGAGTGGCTGTCGTAGTTGTGAGGAAGATGAACCCATGTCTCTCCTTATTCTACACAACTTTTCCTGTACAAACGTCTATCTGCTGATGTTTTGAAGTGATAAAGGCCGATCTTTTCTTTTGGCAACAACTCAACGTGCATTATAGAAAAACATAAGTCATGAGTTTCAAATATTAGCCATCTAATACAGGGCCACTCACAGACTAATACTGGGCCTGTTAAGGAGAAACAGACACAGGTGTTTGGTTACCATGGTGACCCTCATCAGCCACTGCCAGCAGCTGTAACATCATCTGTCTTGAGGAAGACATCATGAAACATCCTCAGTTTCTTGCATTTATGGACAATTTTGTTACCAAGAGTCAAAAAGAATCATTTGACAATCTCATTTGAAAACAAAGCATATATCTTTTTTGTGCGTGTTTTGAGACAGAACTCTCTGGCAGAGCTGCACGGCTCACCAGCAGCCAAATCACAAGTACATGTTACAGTTTGGTGACGCTTCAGCAACGAGCCATTCACAAAAACAACAGGGTGTGAGAGAGGAATGCAGCGAGACAAGACTGTCAGAAACACATCCTGGCTGCAGGACTACGTCAGCGAGGGCCTGACGCAGAAGTGCATTAGCACTGTCACACACGGAAACACGCAGATGCACACACACACACACACACACACACACACACACACACACACACACACACACACACACACACACACACACACACACACGAATGAGATATTAGAATTAAATCCTTAATAAAACTTATTATATGATAGGATGTTTACAGTTCATAGACCAGAGCCATGTAAATAACACTCACATGTGCATGAAGCAACTTATGCACCACACACACACACACACACACAAACTTTAATATTCAAAGCATGAGCAAATATATTTGAATGATCTTTGACGTAAAACACACTCACACCCAGCAGACAAATGAGTAATTCTTAGAAGCACACAGGACATCTCTATTATATCTGAATGACACGGTGTGTGTGTGTGCGTGTGTGTGTGTAGGGGGTGCATATGTCTGCGTCTCTGAGTGCATGCACAGTACATCTCTAGGTAATTGGATCTGAGCACAACATGTCGACACTGGCAGCCAATCAAACATTTTTTTTTCAATTTCCCAGCCAACATTAAATCCCTCTGCAATATAAATCAGAAGCTTGCATAGTGCGTACACACAGACGCACGCACACACACGCATGCACACACACACACACACACACACGCACACACACTTAATGTTACATTTGATCATACAAGAAAACAGCGATTTCATCTCCCAGGTATCAGCTTGTCCTAACTCATCCAAATGAAGATACGCAAAACTGGATGAAGACAAGATGTTGAAGAAAAAAAAGACAAAACAAAATGTAGTGTACTGATCTGGGGACAGTAGGAACAAAGTGAATCACTTCAAACTCAAAACAGACAAAGTCACCCTCTTTAATTTCCTGCCTTTCATGTTTAAAGCTGTAATATGCTTGCTTCTCTGTCTATTGTTAGAGCTTATTCTGTCTCCCTTACACACACACACACACACAGACGCACACACACACACACACACACACACACACACACACACACACGCACACACACACACGCACGCACGCACACACACACACACACACACACACACACACACACACACACACCAAACACACACTGTAATGTCTCTCACTGCCTGAATCATCAGAGGAAGACAGAAGGCTGCAGCAACAGGAGCTGAAACTTACCTCCTCTTGAGAAAAGTTGAATTTTCACAAACAATAAAAGTGGATAAAGACTGCCATGTGTGTATCAGTCTACCTGTGAGTGCTGCACTAGTTGTGAATTGTACTTTGAGAAGAAAACAAAGAGGGAAGATCCTACCTGGAGCTGTTCGGCCAATGTGGTGGAGTGTCTGGCACTCAGAGCCGGAGCTGAACTCTCCTCGGGACGCAGAAACACTTGCTGACCACGTCTGCACACACCAGAATCACAAACACAACCTCTTAGAGTTTCTCTGTGTGTTTAACTTATCAGCTGTGCACACGTCCAGTCAGCTGTGTGACTGTCTGAGCTGCGCTTTCAAACACACTCACAAATACACACACACACAACAATTTATCTGATGCCAGAACTGCAGGAATTTAAAGAGGTGTGTGTTGGATCTGAGTGAGTTCACGTGTGTAAAGTCCTTACAGGTCCTTTGCTTTCTTCTTCTCGAGCGCAGTCATGTCATCTCCACCTGTCACACGCTGAGAGAGGGCGCTGGAGTCTCACACACACATTCACACACACACAGACAGCTGCGCAGCAATGCACTCACTCTCACCGGCAGGCTGAGGCACACACTGGCGCGCTAACACCACGAGCAGCAACACATAGAGCTGATAGTGAGCTCAGTCCCTCCTCCTCTCTCCTCCCACCGCTGTCTCACTCTCACTGCTCCTCCTCTGGGTCTTACTGCCTCCCTCAGCCCTCCCCGTTTCACCTCCCTGCTGTCAACACACACACCAGGTGGGGATCACTAAAGGTACGCAGCATATGGACTCAACTCTGCCTCTGTTTCAGAGTAAAATTTATATTTTGGTGTAACAAAATGAATCATATTATGCAGTAAAAACACTGATTCACGTGTTTGTTCAAACTATTTTAAATGACAATGTTGCTTTAGGAAAGAAGCAACCTTTTTACACATGGTGGTGACATTTATTTATGCAAATCTGCAAAGAGAGAAAGGTTATTGTTTAAATTGTATGTGGTTTGACACGGTGTCACCGTTTAAAGATAAACATCCATGTGCTGACGTAAACAGAGAGCAGATTAAAAGGGCTTAAAGACATAATCACGGTGATTTTAGGAGAAAATGGGAACCGATCTTTCACGAGGTCCATCATTATCATGAGCTGTGATGAAGCTTTTAGTGGAATCACACGTCTCCATCATGACGATGATCTGACAGAACGATCCCAGCGTGGCACATGGCCGTCTCTTCAGAGGAGCCCAATCTAGTCATGAAATAAATATCAGTCCTGATTCTAATGTTTTTCCCAGAGAAACAGCCTGATCACGCGTGACACAATTAGGACACAAACTACACGCTTTAGAAGCAGAGCAAAAAACAGGAAAACTGTCTCGTGTTTTCCCCTGAACAGACATTTAACCCTAAAATAAACATTTTCATTTAAATTCACCCAAAAATATTCCTTTTTTTACAGCATGAAAGGCATTAATTCATATTGTGAGATGATTTTAAAAAATAACTTGATGTGTTTTATTTAAACAACCTGTGACTGATGCTGATGTTTATACAGAAAATTAATCTCCTCATTTTATTTTATTTACTTATCTAAGATCTGGTTATTGTATCAGATCAAGGAAGGAAACTCAGACTCCCGTCTCCTCAGCAACACTCTCCCCATCCTCCTGATGGATCCCAGGATGTTCCCAGACCAGAGACAGCCAGCTGAATCTTTCTGATATGTTGAGGGACATCCAAAGGAAGCTGATTTCTGCTTCATAAACCAGCTTTCGTTACATATAAACATCTTATTTATTTTTCTTTATGAGGCATGAATGTGTGATGAGAACATGTACGTCTCACACGTTTGTCAGAGACAAAAATACAAACCTTTGGAGTCGGTAGTGATGAAATGTAATCAAGTACTTTGTTACTGTACTTAAGTGCAATTTTTCTGCATCTTACTTAATTTTCTTGAGGCCTATTTTTTACTTTTACTCCACTACATTTTCTAAAATGTTTCAAAAGTAAAACTACTTTCATTTGGCCCCGCCCCCTCAAATCCAAAAGCACACTTCTACACACACAAGGCATATTTAAATGTTAGTTGAATACTTGTATTTTTTACTTTTAAGTACTTTAATACTTTTAATTAAGTCAAAAACTTCGTGGACACTTTTATTTAAAGGGTGAGTCACACCATGGGTGGAGACTTATTTAACCCATACTTCCTGTTAGAAAAATGCGCCTAAAAGAGGCGTCGCCTGGAGGACAGAGAGCGGCACTGAGGTCATGATTGACAGCACTCACGCGCATGCTCTCGGAGTTTCTCAGTTGGGAAAATGAGTCATTAACAAGCTCGTGCACACGAGCACGCACACAGTAGACTCACCGCTCAGGAGAACAAGCTAACACAGAAACTGCAGCAGGCTGGAGGATTTCCTGTTCACCTCGATCACTAGAAGAAAGGTACAGGCGTCACCCCGCAGCTCTATAGCCATCAGCTGTGGCTGATTCTAAGCCTCAGTAGTGTTGATCTTCACTGATAGCCAACTGGACAGATCAAATTCATCATTCTAGAAATGCAAATGGGGTCTGCAGAAAATGGCTCCAAGGGCCAAAAAAATGGCCCCGAGGCCGCACTGTGAACATGCCTGCTTTAGAGCGTCTGTAAAAGAGTAAAACGGAAAATAAATGAAGTTCCAAAGAAAGTTTTGTTTGAGTTTGTTGTTTTTACCTTTCCTTGCTCTGGGTGGCATGAATAACAGCATCAGTGTGTAATGGACCAGAATAAAGACAGCTGTTGGAGGACTTTGCTGATGCGACTTTGAACAAACTCTACAGAATTTAGAGCTTGTCATTGATTTCTGTTACAAGTAGACAGGAGTCCTAAGTGACACCTCACACTGATCATTACCGGGGATTTAAATCTGCAGAGCTTCAGTCTCACTGCTAGAAACAATCAATCACAACCCGGCAAAAACACTTTTCACGGCGTCATTTGTTAACAGGGTACCATTTTTTCCTTCAGTAACTTTGAAACTCATTTTCATGCACAGTGCATTTTATGCTCTTATCTGTGCTGAGGCTCACATTGTTGCAATATGTGGGGTTAATTGGGGCTGCACATTAGGATGTAGTAATTTCCCAACAGCTGGTAGAAAGTTGTTGTGTTTATCCGTTAATGTTTCAACTTATTAGTCGGCTGTTCCAACATTTTCCTCGTGGGTGTTTTATTTTCAGAAACCACCAAAGGTATGTCTCTGGAGAATAAAACGTGAACTGATGATAATATACTTTTTAAGAGCTCTGTAGCTGCTACACATGCCATAAAAGTGCCATTCAGAGGCTAAAAGCTACTGAGAAATCATTTTTTACTTGTCTTTTATTAAAATATGATCGGTCACTCCGAATTTCATATACAGGCTGAATGTGAAAATAGTCTTCTACCCCTATTTCCTACATTAGCTGCCGATAGAAAATAGACAGTGAAACGCTCAGATTAGGAAAGCCTGACAGATCTACATTCATGGACTCACCCATCAGCAGAGAACGTCTCAGCTAGAAGAAGCTAACCGTTAGCATTAGCAACTCAGCAACAACACAGCAGAACTGCTTCAAGCTTGTGTTTTTCATCAATGTTGCAGACCAAACGGAGTCAGTGGTAGATTTGCGTTACTGTTAGCCAATCAGAGGCGAGACATCCAAATATCAGGAAATAAGACTCCAAATCCTGCCATCTGCTGCTCCTCTCTGCTCTGGCTAACTTTTACGTCCTGAAACAGGAGCGCCAGAGCTTTTTTCCCCATAGAGATCAACTCACAAGGCATTCATTTATATTAGAAACCGCTGCAAATGTGTTGAAAAAAACAAGTGAACTTGGTTTTTGAGTTTCAACACAACCCTCCTGTCCAGTGCATTTCAAAACTGAATTTATACAGAAGTAACCATGCTCTAATGCATATTCCAGTAGGTGATTCTTGTTCATGTGCTCTGCTATAAAATGTTGTAATAACCCTGAGGCTGACTGTTTTGTACACATGGTAAAAGGTTATTCCTGCACAGCACAGCCCCAGACTCTATTGACCAGAGTTGGATAACAGCCTCACGGCACACAGAGAGATAATCAGAAATGCACACAGTTCATAATAAAAATTCTGCGAAGGTCTGACCACAAATAGAACCCTGACAAACACACACACACACACACACACACACACACACACACACACACACACACACACACACACACACACACACACACACACACACACACACGCACACACACACACACACTCAAGGAGGAAAGCAGGCCAACTATTCACCTGACAAGTACTCAAGTTTGGAGCAAATTTTCCCTGAAAGAGTGCTTCTCCTCAATCATGGTGGACTCACACAGATGCTCAGTTTAGTTGAAAAGAGTATCGATCTCAAGTTCGTGATTAAAACAAGGCAGCTTAAATGTAATCAACACACTCACACTCCACATGTAATCAGTCTCTCTCACTAAATCAGTTACTCCTCCACACTCGTACAAACACAAAGTTCACACTGAAAATAAATACTGTGCAGAGCAGCATAGCCTGGAATCCACGGACATGCAAAGTGGAGAGGATACAGGAAGTATTCCAGGTTTGAGGTGTGTGAGTCCTTGTCAGCTGGGATTATCAATAAAAATGATTGATGATGCATATGAATTACATATGTAATCCGTGTGTGTGTGTGTGTGTGTGTGTGTGCACGCCCTGACTCTCAAGAAGCTGTTGAGTGATTGAAAGCTCTAAATGGTAAAGGTGCACTCAGGGGAATGGGGCTAATCTACATAATGGTCGAACTGTATTAGTGACATCCTGACACTGACACGCACACACACACACACACATGCACACACACACGCCTACATTTGAGTCGATTGATTGGAAGTCCTTCTTATCCACCACAAAAGCAGTCCTGGTCCTTCTTTTCATATCTGAACGAGCCAATCAAAGATAGCCGTTTTTAGCGTGTATTTAACGTGTTTTACTCATACGACATGTGATTTTATTTACTGTTTGTGGACGGATGGTTACAGTTAAACATATAAACATTTGTCCTTTATTTATGATGCTGAATGAAAACAACTTATTCACAAGATAAACCATTTTAAAAACCTCTTTTTTACTATCACACAGATGGTTGTGGGTGGTTCTGTGTATAAAAGGCATGAATTTAATGATTTATGTTTGAATCAGTTTACATTTTAGTGAGAATAACAGTAAGAGCTGATTATTTCTTAAAGACATGAGAGAATATAAGATCAGGGGCTTTCTGACTCCGGACGTGTGAGCTGTCTGAGAAGTGTATTTCCTGATCTTAAATGTGATTTTGGGTAAAGATATGAGCAGCAGTTCGTAACAATTCAACAAGATCTGGAAGTGGCTGGCTGAATATCTCAGAGTAATAGAATAAATGTATGATAGACCTTTATATTTCCAAGGAACAAAAATAATGGAAAAAAAACCTTAATTTGGCTTCTATAAATTCATTTTAAAGTGTTACAGCTTTAATCAAAACTAAAAAAAAAAAAAAAAACATGTTATAAGATCTCTGTGGAAATGAACATGGACACGATACCAACGTACACAAAGACACTCACTTCTTAATTTATTAACAAATAATATTTAACATTCATTTCTAATTCAAAAGCAATTATTTACAAACTCTGGAGCACTCAGCTTCTGTTTTAGGCTCCATAAAAATACTGATATTTCTGACTGAGGCGCTTTTCAGAGAAAGTCACACAACTCTGATTGGCTGAGAGGTGGTGTGTTGAAATGTCCGATTTCTAATCTGAAAACCTGCTTCAGACCAGGTTTGTGTCCAGAACGCGCTGCTACAGAAAAACAGATAAAGTAAAGCTGCTTTGTGATACTGAAAAGTTACTAAGTGAAGCCACTAATCCTGCTTCAGAGGACATCAATGGTCCATTTCCCTCCTCTCCCTGCCCTAAAGGTGCCTACATGCCACCCATCAGCAATGTTCACAAACCAACCTCAGGTTTTTATTTGAAACTTCAGCTCCATCCCAGTTTGACAGCGATTTGCTAATCAGTGGATTTTGTCTTCTAAGGTTCTCTGAGCTTCTCTACCTGAGGTGGCAGCTTAAGAAATCAGCTTACCTAATGAGTAATGTGCCTTTTAAAATCTGCTTTTATCAAGAATTCACACTTTTAAGTAGTTAAAGGTCCAATCAGAGTTGGTTTGCTGCATTTCCTTGCACTTTAAGCGCATGCTAAAACAGTTAGCATAATCAAGACTCATTACTGAACAACAATAAAATCACATTAAGTGTAATTCAGTTGATTTAAGAGTTCATTTTAACATCATTTTGTAACAATCTAATCAGTCCGTGTCTTTAGAAAAGCACAAAGATGCAAATCCCCATAAATAAGTGGTTTGATTTCGGGAGGTTTTCATCTGAAACAGAATCCTGGCTCAAAGTATCACACCTCATTGTGTATGAAGAATCACTTTAAAAGGTGTGTGTATGCTTTTGTGTGTGAATGTTACCTAACCTTATTGTCCCTCATAATTAATTTCTTTAAACAACCCAAGCAGTAAAACAACAGCAGGAAAGCGCTGCTGACACGCCCTACCTTAGAAAGTCACAAAGACGTGCACAACCTCTCACAAGCTCACTGTTTATATTGATAACCTGTTTCTGCGTACGATAACACAACTCTGCAATGCAATGAATGTAGAAAAGCACAAGTCATGCTGCACATGGGAAGTAGATAAAGCACCTACATAAATATTTCACCTTGTACTGAAAACATGAAGATTAATCCTCGTAGGGAGAGGCTCTGAAGGCATTTTTTCCTAAGGTGGCTGCTGATCAAATTATCAGCAAATTTCACGTGTTTTTGCAAGCAAATATTAACGTGACTCACACTTTCAGGCAGCTCTGAGTGTGCTTATGGAATGTCAAGGTACATGTGTGGGAGTAAGTCTCTTGATGTGGTCCAATGGTACCTCAGTGGTGCCGCTGCTTCAGTATAAACTCACTGCCTTCTGCACCGCGCTGCCGCAGCAGCAATTCGCTGGGTGATGACCCGCAGAAAAGCCACACACCTAAAAATAATAAAGCTTTCAGAATTCTATTCATCAGAAATCATAGAGCAGCATGTTGAGAGGCTGCTTGGTGGTTGCTATGTGAGTTGGTGCGTTGGCAGCCTGAAAGGTTTACAAGCCAGTTTCCATACCAACATGCACCATCTCCAAGCAGAAGAGGCAGAAGAGGGAAAAACGATGGCAAGATTTTACTGCTGTATGGACGTCTTAGCATAGAACTAATCTAAGATGGCGATGAGAAATTTAAGCCATTTTCTCAATAATTTAGTTATGGGCAACGTGTGTTTGTGACAAATGATGGATTACAAATTACAGAATATAAAGAATCTCTGTGCAAAATACGTAAATACTGTCTTAATTATTGTACATTGAATGATCCTGAAAGGCCTTAGTTTGGAGCAAACAGTGCTTAAAGGGGTTCAAGAACATTGTTTTTTTTTGTTCAATTAGAAACTGTTTTTTCAGCCTCTAACATATAAAAGTGTGTTGGGGCTCAAAATGGCCCAGGAGCTCTGATTAATGGCCAAAAAGAACCCCAATAAATTCCTATGGAAAGACTCAGCCAGGACATGAACAGCTACGTGATGATTGGCTGGTTAACCACGATCGCTCTATGACTGCCTGATGCTAGAAACTTGGTACTGCCGTGTACAGTATTGTGATACCTCAATAGGGAAGCTGTAGATCTATCTGGCATTCGTCACATCCTGGAACGTTACAACTGTGCTTCGACATTCTTCTTTGTTGTTTTCCTTTTGTCCAACATGGATATTAGCAGCAGCTTGGGCTAGCGTTATCAGTCACAGACATATGTACGTAGACGTCTCGTGGACTGGCGCTGTCTATAGGAGCTGCCGTAGTGGCCGGCCGCCACCTTAGTTGGGTCTCCGTTCGCCCCCAGTGCATTCATTTCTACTGAGGAAGGTGCTTACCCAGCTAAAAAACACATTTTATTGAGCTTTTTCACAAAATCAGACACATGGTATCAATTAAACAAAAAATAGATTAAAATATAAAATCCCATCAGGTAGGCTAGAAAAGTCAATAGTAATCCCACCTGATCTGTTTTCAATAGTACACCTGTTGATGCAACTGTAGGCTGCACAAAAATGAGCATAGATGCCTACCCTGCATTGACTTTGGAGAATGAGGAGACCTATCCAATATGGTGGCGACGCTGTTACGCTCTCCAGCACCCAATGGGGCGTCTACGTATTCATGTCTATGTTATCAGTAGCCCAGGCTAGCATTAGCAGCAGCTTGGGCTAGCATTGGTCTGCAGTTAGCATTACAACAACCAACATTTTATTATTGCAGATGTTGGATTGGGTTGAGGCATGCAAATGTATGGGGTGTGTCTATGCTTATGACCTGTTAAATCAGCTTTTCTCAGAACAAACCGTTTCTCCCTCACCTTTTCATGTCAGAGATGGCACAGGCATTTGGTATAATGCTACATTAAACACCTCAAGCTGCCTAAATTGAACAACAACAAGGTAAAGGTGGTTCTGAAGTCTATAGGACCACTTTAAGTAAAAAAAATGAGCTAACCACTAGTCAGACTAAGGCTGCTGTATCTTAAAACACTTACAGTCTTTAAAATGCCATAACAGTTTCTATATTCAGGGGTTAAATCTATCAGAAGTATGTTTAAATTTCTGCCTAACTAATTGTATAATCTCATAAATCTTATAAAATAGGGTTTGTGTAAACGTCCATAAAGTCTTAAGATTTCTGACTTTACGATGACACCAAAAGTGAAAACTGGAATTAGTTCCAGTACTGATGAGCTAAAATGACTACTTCAAATATAACACATCTAAAGTTGTCTTTTTAATTGAACAGATTTTCATGCCATCTATCTAAACATTCATGCTGCATTATGTGGTTATTTTGGCAGAAATATTAACAGCTGGATGCATTAGAAGTGCTACATTTGGCTTCTACTGGTGATATTTAGACTTGGATTATATGTAAACATATAATTCAGACTGGAAATTGAGTTTGAAGCCATTTTAGATGGAAGCAACACATTTTGATATTGGCTGCAATGTAGAAAAAACGTGGTCTTTGAAAAATGTGTTCTTTGTTCAGGAAGCTGCTGTGTCTACAGCAGGTAAGATATTAGTTATTCACAAATCAACGTCAAAGTGGCCAAACTATTTCTTTCACAAAGATGTTCCTGCTGATTGAACAGAATTTCCCTTCCCTCTTCTTTCTTGTTTTCAGTTTTCCTCCCTTTCTCTTTAGATGCATGCATAGGGCAGCTGCAGGTCTGTGATGCTGCCAGCCTGCTGAGCATGTGGATTAAGCATAAAAGTTGTCAGCAAGAAGCATGAACGTGTCAAAAGTGGACCGGACAGTTTTTGCAGAGCTGCAGAAGCCAACTGGACACATGGGCAGCTTTGTTCTCTGGTTCTTGTTCTTTACTGTAATCAGTTCACTGACCTTCATATGAGAAATGTACTGACCCTGAACTAAACTCTGACTCTGTGGCTGTGATTGTTTCTTGGACTGGTCCTTTGAGCCACATGATGGTCACTGTCTCTCACTGATAATGGACAGAAGTCTTAAGTGGATTACAGCAACAAGAAAGAGATCATTTCCATGAATCTCTGTGGCAATCTGACTTTATTGGGTTTACTAAAATGTCTCAGGAAAAAGGGTTGAAACATTTTGAACAACTCCAATGTTCTCACAAAAGAGCTGAGAATAAGCGCTCTAAACCCTCACAGTTTACATGAATGAGAAATGAAGGCTTTGGTAGCAGATATATTATAACCATTTGGCCTGCAGGAGGATTTTTCAATTCCAATTTGTACAACACAAAACCGGTGATGACATTTGACAGGCTGGAATTGATTATGCTGTTAAACAATTCCCAGCAATTGTTTTTGCATGGCCTAGAAGCACAAGTATTAGGCAAATGGTTATTTTCAAAATGAATTTATTATAATATAAAATTGCAATGTTCTGATTTTGTAGAGCATGTTATTAAAACTCAAACCGCTCCATTTCACTAAAGGAAACATCGGTTTTGTTCTCTGAAGAATCAAGTGTTTAAAAAGGAAGAAGCGTGCTTCTTTTTCTCCAGATTAATGTTACAAAATGAACACACTATAGATTTATTAATTAATATAATCAGTTAAATATGTCAACCTGATCTGTTCCTGATCAACACTGACTCATTAAGCAACCAGACACTGTTCAAAGAGGACTTTAGTGGTTCTATCAATAAAGATTTTATGTAGGAGTGGCATAACATCTCAGTTGGACTGAAGTCTAGTACTTTGTTGAGAGTTTAAGGGTTTGAGACCCCAACTTAGAGAGCTGAGTGCACATTTCAGATAATAAAAGACATTAGCAGTAGGAGTAGGACTCCATCAGGGTTGCCCATTGTCATGGATTATGTACACCTCAGTAAGCAGCATTTCCAGGGAAAACCAAGGGACAGAGCCTCCAGTTCTTGGCTGTTACACTACTTTTTCAGATGTTGTTCTGTTGGCCTCATGGAGCCATGACTTCCAGCAGGCACTGGAGCCATTTGCAGCCAACTGTGATGAAGCTATCATTCTGAAGAAAGAACTGAGTCAAAAGCCAAAGCTGTCAATTTAGATGCCCTCATCTATAGTCATGAGCTGTGAGTAATGGCTGAAAGAATGAGATCACAAATATAACCGGCTAAAATGAGCTTCTGCTGCAAAGGGGCTGGACTCGGCCTCAGGAACTGGTCACTGC
Source organism: Aphyosemion australe (assembly GCA_006937985.1). Taxonomy (NCBI): domain Eukaryota; kingdom Metazoa; phylum Chordata; class Actinopteri; order Cyprinodontiformes; family Nothobranchiidae; genus Aphyosemion; species Aphyosemion australe. Next base: position 657,639 of record SSNS01000228.1, on the reverse strand, counting down.
TCCTCCACACCAAAAGGAGACAGTTGAGGTTGTTTGGACGTTTGTTAAGGATGTTTCTGGAAGCGTTCTAGAGACCCCAGACTTGGTGGAGCATTTAGATGTAATATGGCATGGGAGCCCTTTGAAATTCTCCAGGAGAAACGGGATGGATGGATGGATGGATGGATGGATGGATGGATGGATGGATGGATGGATGGATGGATGGATGGATGGATGGATGGATGGATGGATGGATGGATGGATGGATGGATGGATGGATGGATGGATGGATGGATCTAGTATCTAGTCCCAATGGGCTTCCGAGTAGAACAGTGCTCTTAACACAGCACACACTGCAGGAATATCTGATAAGATTATCTTTAGAACTATTCCAGTAATTTTTAACATTGTCAGAAGGGGAGGATTACGTAAAAAATCAGCACGATTATCCTGTCGTATGAACCAGGCTTCAGGAGCTTCTTAATTCAAAGTGACAAGCACTTGAAATTCTGCATTTTTCAGTTTGAAGTGAGTAAAATCCTCAGTTAAGGAGTAAAAGTCTTCAAAAATACAAAAAACAGTCCGGTTACTTTAGTAAAAAATGATAAAACAAAACTGGTCGGATAACCAACTAACCACAAAGAGAGGCAGGAGGGGCAGATGGAGCAATGAGTGCGTGACATCATGAAGGAACGCAAGAAGCTTGAGAAATGCAAATGGGTGAAAGAGGAAAGAGAAGGTGTGGAAAGTCAAGCTTCTGAGGTGCCAGGGGTGATAGATCAGTTGGGGAGGGTGGTTCCAACAGATCCCAGGAACAATCTCATGGCTCTCCATCCTGACAAGCACAAGTCAGCTATACATAAATGAAAATGCAACCATCTATGAAGAAAAAGGTTTTGTTGTTCCTACAAATGATAAAAAAAAACTACACAAACTGTCTTTAGAATAACTGCCGACGATGCCGTTCTAAATGCACAGTGTAGGGTTGGCATAAAAATACTAAGTGGTCAGCACTATTAAATCATCCATTGACCTTATCTACACCATACAAAGCACTTTAAAGTGTATTTCTCATTCACATTGTACGGATTAAATGGTTTCATCCTCCAACAGGAATGGCCACATCTGGTGCAATGTGATCGTCCGTGTGTATGTGGCCCAAGGACAGTTCACCAAGGAGAGGGGCTGGGAACTAAAGACTCGTTTTAATGTCTGGAAGATGACCACTTTACCATCTGGGTCTCCAAAGATGAAAAACATGCTGACTGATATTAAAACATGAAATGGCAAGGAGGAAAAAAAAAGACTAATGGGCTTACACAGCAGCTTCAAATCACACTCAGCTCACTCACTAAGAGCAAGCACACTGTGATGCACTAGTGCTATCTATCTATTTAGACATGAGAGTCGATATATTTTGGATGGCCTTGTCGTACACCTTCCTACTTCCATCCCTGATGTAAGTAGTTTATACTTTTAGATGAGCTAAAAGTTCTTGTTGCTCTTGAACAGGCCTTCTAGAATGCTGCCTTGCTGCAAACAAAAACTTTACATCTGAATCTTATTTTTCCTCAACCCTTTCTTTATGAATCCTAATCTGTATCTAAAAATATTGACTGGGTCTTATCAATATAATCTGTGGAGCATCATGGGGTTGTTATTGGTTATTAGTGACTTTTAAAACCATGGAATGTGTATGTATTACAACAAACTGGTTACTGCAAACATCAATGCAACATTAATTAAAATCACCATAAAGGAGGTATCTAATGAGAAAACAATCAGAAATTTATCTACGACTTACTGATTAGGAATTCTTCTCTTCATTCATGTTTAGTGATGAATTTCTATAAACTTACTTACCCATCCATCCATTCTTTTCCACTTATCCGGGGTCGGGTCGCGGGGGCAGCAGCCTGAGGAGGGAGGCCCAGAGTTCCCTCTCCCCAGCCACTTGGGCCAGCTCCTCCAGGGGGAATTCCAAGGCATTCCCTGGCCAGCCAAGACACATAGGGTGTTTCTCAATGTCAAGGAACCTCGCCTTGATGCCTTGGTCCTGGCCCGGTTGCCTAGGAGATACATCATCAGGAACCACCAAGGCGTGTTCTAATCAGTTCCAATGTTCATGTGCTACAGAGGCGTCTGTCCTCCAATTGTCTGCCGTTTAGCTAACTGACCAAGGACACATGCGAGGTGCCTTGTTGCCTTCTCTTGGTCAAAAATTTCCCAGAATGCAGCGCGGTATTTTCAAACAGATGTGATCAGGAGCCGGCAGCAGCTACTTCGGGGGCAAATTTCCAGTTTAAATGTAAGTCAACTAATTGTAGCTATCGGGTTTATATCTAAAATGATTTTTTAGATCCAAAGCAGTTATCTATGGTTGGTTAGTTGCTTAGTAGTTGCAGCTTCAGTGGCTAGCATGTACTAACTCGCTTACACATTTGGTTTAACCAATATATACACAATTAATAAAGTAAAAGTCACGTTATACATCTATATTGAAACTAAACTCTACTATGATGGGAGGGATGTAAACAGAGCGCGTAAACAGAGGGCGGGCTCTAGGCAGCCGCGGTCACGTGGGGTAAGTCTGTTCCATTTAACCATTTTTTTTGACATTGAGAAACACCCATAGTCCCTCCAGCGTGTCCTGGGTCTTCCTTTAGGTCTCCTCCTGGTTGGATGTGCCTGGAACCTCGTCCCTGACCTGGAAAAGGCATTCTGCCCTTTACCGACACAAGACCATGGTCTCAGATTTAGAGGAGCTGATTCTCATCCCAGCTGCTTCACACTCGGCTGCGAACCGCTCCATCAAAAGCTGGAGATCACGTTCTGATGAGGCCAACAAACCTACTCACATGTTAGCAAAAGCCCTTGGAGTGTGGCACAAAGAAGAAGTGCAGCAACACCAAGGAACCCCGCTTTGGATCAAATGACGACTGTCATTAAAGACCACAGTGATTTCCTCTGAGAATCTGAATTTTTAAAGCTACAGAATATTAACAGCAGCTGTGAGCAGGCAAAAAAAGTCTTGCACTCATTTTGCTTAACCATTTTTCTTTTCTTCAGTCTATTGGTGCATAATTGGACTCTTATCAGATTCACAAGATCACAATCATTAAAGAATCCCTCCAACCAGTCTCCGAGCATTTTATTTCTGGCCAGAACACTAAAAAGTTCAATCAAACACAATTTCACTACACCTGGAGCCGGGAGCAGGTCTCAGATGGAACAAGGCTTTGGTGGTGTGATCAGAGGAGGTTGCTTTGTTCACAAATATGGCGGCTCATCGTGCATCTGAACAAAACCTTTCAACAAACTCACTTTTAAACATCCAATTACTTCAAAAGCACCCAAATAAACTCAAATTTTTCAACAAAAACACCAAAAAGTTACATCTTTTGTTCAACTATGGCAGAACTTATTACTGGAAGTCCAGAAAGTGAAGGTGTGCTGGTCTGAATCATACTGCTCTCACAAAAAAAAAAAAAAAAAAATCACCAAAAAAAAATGATCTCAGTAAAAGCAGACGAGTCCATTTCTGGGAGCAGCTTGGCCAGACGCAGGATTTTCCTGGTGAGAATTGTGCTTTTATCACTCTGTGGTTGTAAGAATGTTGTCCGCTCTGACGTCAACTCTCACATGCACGAGGGCTATCTTTTGATGAAGTGCTACTCCGGTCCAGTTGGAGCTTCTCTACTAAAGAAATGAACAGGCTTTAAATCTTTATCATCTAAAACACGACTCTGTAACTTAAGCCAAAGTGTTTCTAATTCAGACCCAAGAACAGAGATTTAAAATAGTTCATACGGATTTAGTCTGAAAGGAAAAAAGCCTGTTTGTGGCAAATCATTCATCCAGTGAATCTAAAATTATACCTAAAAATCTAAATACAGCATGAAAAGCTAGAGAATTCAATTATTGTTGGTGGTTTTAAGAGAAAATGTACTTCATTTATAGGTTAAATGCCACGCTAATGTGTATTCTCAAAAAACAGGGTTCAGCATTCCTGTTGCCTTCATATTTATTTGTTTTAAATGAGAGGAAAGAAGAAATTTGATTTAATTACATCTTTGTATATCCATCCATCCATCCGTTCGTTCCTCCATCCATCCATCCATCCATCCGTTCGTTCCTCCATCCATCCATCCATCCATCCATCCATCCATCCATCCATCCATCCATCCATCCATCCATCCATTGGCCCTCCATCTATCCATCTCTCCATCCATTCATCCGTCTGTCTGTCCCTCCACCCAACTCTCCATCCATCTCTCCATCCTTCCTTCCATCCATCCATCCATCCATCCATCCATCCGTCCGTCCGTCCGTCCGTCCATTCTTCCGTTCCTCCATCTTTCCATCCATCCATCCATTGGCCCTCCATCCATCCATCCATCCATCCATCCATCCATCCATCCATCCATCCATCCATCCATCCATCCATCCATCCATCCATCAGTCCGTCCGACCGTCTGTCTGTCCATTAAACAATTTTCCTTCAATTATTCGGGGTCGGGTCACGGGGGCAGTAGCCTAAGCAGAGAGGCCCTGTTGGACGTGCCCAGAAAACCTCACCAGGGAGGCATCCAGGAGGCATCCTAACCAGATGCCCGAACACCTCAACTGGCTCCTCTCGATGTGGAGGAGCAGCAGATCTACTCCGAGCCCCTGCCGGTTGACCGAGCTTCTCACCCTATCTCTAAGGGAGAGCCCAGACACCCTGCAGAGAAAACTAATTTCGGCTGCTTGTATCCATGATCTCATTATTTTGGTCACTACCCAAAGTTTGTGACCGTAGGTGAAGGTATGAATGTAGATTGACCAGTAAATCAAGAACTTCGACTTCAGGCTCAGCTCCCTCTTCACCACGACAGACCTGTACAACGCCCACATCACTGCATATGCAGCACCAATCCACCTATCGATCTCCCGATCCATCTTTCCCTCACTCATGAACAAGACCACGAGATACTTAAACTCCTCCACTTGAGGCAGGACCTCGTCCCTGACCTGGAAAAGGCATTCTACCCTTAGAGGAGCTGATTCTCATCCTGGCCGCTTCACACTCTGCTGCAAACCACTCCAGCGAGAACTGGAGATCACGTTCTGATGACGCCAACAGGACCACATCAGAATATTGTATATGTGATCATAAATTAAAACCTCCCATGTAAACTTGTTCTGATTAAATACCTGTTTAGATCAGATCTTATTCAGCTTTTAATATCCTAATATACTAAAATGATTTATCCTAAATTGGACACATGATGAATTCTTTATGTTTGTTTCCAAAACAAACAAAAGTCTTTTTCAGTTCATCAAATAACTAACTGGATGCTTTGCACACCTCCTATAAAGCTCCAATAAATTCAAGTGATAAAACCACCATAAATCCAGCGGTTAAATGAGTTTAAAACAAGCGTTGTGTTTGTGTGTCTCTCATTGTAGCTGCTTCACTCCTGATGTACTTCTCAGCAATGTTGCAACTCACACAAACCCACACACCCATTTCCTTCCTTCAGTAGTTCAGACTCGCTGCTCAGGTCAGAGGTGAAACAGTAGGCAGTGCAAGGAATGGGGCAGATAACCAAGATAGTGATGCAGAAGATAGAATACAAGAGGATGGGGAGGGAAGCGATGGGATGGAAGGAAGGCGCCAAACCTGCTTCCCAAACGGAAAGTCAAAAGTTATGGTGGAGCAACCCCGTCAGCCACAATCAGCATAGCCTCTGGTAACGTCAGAATCAGCTGAAAAGTTCAAAAGGTGTTGCAGCTGAGGAGCTGTTGTCACGACAGGAACGCATGCTTGTTGTTGCGCGCTATTAAAGATTAAAACGACACACAGACAGTGCTGCAGGAGGAGTAAGGGAGACGGAGGACAAAGAGGCAGGAGCCTGGAGAAGGAGACGGCCCTGAAGAGGGAAACGGGGTGAAGGAAAACACTGCAGCAACAACAGCAGCCGTGATGGAAAGACTTAAAAAAATAATAGATGGAAGACGTCATGCAGAAGCAGAGAGGGTTAAAAAAAAGAGAAACACTGCAGCAAACCAGAAAAACTTCATCCTCCACCCTCTCACACATCCCTCTCTTGTTCCTGTTCTTTTACTTCCTCGCACAAAAATCACCCAACAACTAATGAGGCGTGGGTGATGGAGTCCAGCAGCATTACACAACAGCGTGCACGGTGTGTTCGTGGTGTGTGTTTGAAATAAAGCAAAGATTTAAATTCTTATGTATGTACTGTTAAAGTGAAGCAGATAGATCAGACGGCGCGCGTGCATTCTTTTGTCTTCTAACATCTAATTGGTTCCTCAGTTCAACAAATCAGAAAAAAGCCCGGACACGATCGGCTGCTGAACAGACTGAATAGTTGCTACAAGTGGTAATGACGACGACAGTGTGTGTGTGTGTGTGTGTGTGTGTGTGTGTGTGTGTGTGTGTGTGTGTGTGTGTGTGTGTGGGAAATAGCCACAGAGGCTCTGATGTGTTGCTATGGCACCCCATCTTCCTTAGGTACCAAAAAAAAAGAAAAGTACAATTTCTACAAACAATTTCCTCTCGATAATGAATCAGTGCATGCACAAACCCTGGAGTGCAGCCAATCTCACACCCCAGATAGTGCTTCATAACTACTAAACTCTGGAGGAAACTAAACACAATTACTATATTTTCTAAAGGGACCCATTAAAATCAGAAAACAATAATTTATCAGCACCAAATATCCTCCAGCTGCAAAAACCCACTACTGAACTATCGTCTGTGTCGCTAGGCAGAAAGTCGAATGGGTTTCATACCTAAAGGACAGAATTATTCACTTCCACTAAGCTGAGTTATGTGCAGGAGGGCAGAAATATCAGATGGGTTCTGTTCTCTTAGCATGTGAAAAAGCAGTGAGAGAGATTTTACAGCACATATGGAAGCAGAGGGGGTTAGAGACCGAGACCAGGATGTCGTTATAGAGACTTATCCTCCAGGTAAAACGCTGATAAGGAGTACAATAAAGCAGCAGAAGCAAAGTTAGTAGGTGTTTTTTCCTTTTCCCGTCATCCTAAAAGGTTTCCTTTTTAAAATAGGGTACCAGATCATTTCAGTTTAAGCTGAATAAAGACAGAAATCTGATTTGTGACGTTTTCAGCCAAAACATGAAATATTAACCACTTCTGCTTTCTAACATTTCAGCGATTTCTCGAATATTCGTTACGTAAACTATTTGCAAAGTCTTTTGTATTAAAATGATGGTAATCAGAACAATAATCCATTCATGTCCTGCAGAGATAAATGACCCGGCTGCTCAACGTAGAGATGCATGGCTGAACAGAAAAAGACGCTGCGCTCATTTTGGAGAAAGTCCTCTGAAGCAGCGAGACGATCAACAGGTGAGAACTGAGACAGCTCTGAATACATCACTAGCTCTGCACTCACTCGTGTCCTGGGGCTCAACATGTACGTCAAAAGCTCACACACACACACACACCATCACCTTCATAAACAGATCATCCCTGGCCTCTTTGCTGATATTTCCCCCTCTGTCCCTCTTCCTCCCTTCCTTTATTCTTTTACAATGCTTTTCCCACTAAATGTTTTCCTTTTCTTTCCCCTACTATCCCTCCTTCCTCTCTTTAATTCTGTTTAAAATCCCTGAATGCCTGCTGCTAAAACGTCTGCAAAGGCAACACACACCAGTGCTGCTGTCAGAGTGCCCCCAAGTGGACAAAAGCCTCAACAACACATAATATTAAACTAGAAATCCCACTCTGAGGAATTGCAACTAATGCAAAGAAACTTTTTAAGCTGCATTTTAATTTGTCAAATAATTGGAATTTATTTTATCCTCTTATTTTTTAGTTTCCCCCTTAATCTCTGCTTTATATGCATATGTTCCAATAAAACAAAATGAAGCAGTGAGAGTTATTAACATGAAAGCATCAAGCGCTCATTCTCCTTTGGATTATTGCCAAACACGTCAGCGCTGGTGCACACACTTCAGGACCAAAATGAGACCAATTTTTGACAATTTCTCTCAAAGATCCAGCAATCAGACAGCAGCAGCTGCAGAGAAGGAAATGAGGAGCAACTTCTGCACAGACTTCATCTGAAAGCCCCGCATCAATTACGGCATCCCTCAACCTCCAAAACACAAACTTCAAAGTCTTACAAGTGTTCTCCCTCTTCCTCCTTCTCTTACACACACACACACATACACTGACACACACACGTGCGTGTGATCACACATAAGGAATACCAATGAGATCAGTGTTTCCATTTCAAAGGAAAGCATCAGGCCTACACAGAGTAAGAATTAAACATCCCCCAAAACAGGATAAATAGTATAAACGGAGAAAAAGGAAAAGGGAGATAAAAACAAGGACATCTAACCCTACGGATAAACGCTGCCAGACTTCCTTCCTTTTGTTTATTGTCACCATCTTGGTGGTGCTTTTATTTAGGTGTCTAAGACTTTAAATATTAGAAATACTCTCACGTAAACTAAAGGGGACATATTATCAATTTTTATCTTAAGTTACAACAGCTCTGTGGTTGATACAAAACATGTTCATGACGTTTTCTGCATTAAATCCCTCTCACATAAAACAATTTCAGCACTTTTATTCTTGACAGTTTGACTAACTTCCAGAATGAGTCGTTTCAGGACTCTGTCACTTTAGGGAAACATGCTGCTGATGACTGCACCCACCCTTCACCCACTCTGCTGCTATAAGCTGAGAAGCTCCGATACCCAGGAGAGGCTAATAGTAGAGCCGTTGCTCTTCCAGCAGCAGCTATCTCTTGCACGAGAGATTATTCTATTCTAATTTCCCCGTGTGTGACATCACAAATGAGCCGTTTTTGAAACGACCTGTTTTAGACACAAAGCCCCTAAAAACAAACACCGACAGGAAACGGATGGATGGATTTTTCACATTTGGCGTGTTTATAGAGACCCACATGGCAGCACAAAAGACTGCAAGAGGTGAGTTTTGCATAATATGTCCCCTTTAATTTTATAAATCACATCAAAAATGTGATTTTTTTTAAATTTTGAAATGGGATTTCACTTCAGCAGAGAGAAGTGGATAGTTAAAAATATATATAAAAGGGTGAAACACTCCTTCTGGGTTGGGAGTCAGTGCGGTCCAGTCTCTGGAAATTTGCTCCTGCGAGAAAACAAAATCTTCTACTTATATTAAATAACATGAACTATCATACACTGTGAAATGATATCCCTGTCATTAAAAAGTTAAAAAAAAGCTATGAAAAATGACGCAACACTACTTTTAAATATACCGGATGCACATCGCTGGCCCACGTCTCACTTCCTGTCTGGCTCATGTAATTAATTTAACTTCATAAAAATCTGCACGCAGCATCCAGAAAGGCTCCATGCAGAAGCTTTCTAGAGCTCCACATCCGTAATGTACCGCACCACAGCTGGTGAGAATGCTCTGATTGCAATAAATGTTCTTTGGTCTTTGCAGAAGCCGTACGGACCGCATCTGTTCCATACTTGGTGTGAATCAGGCGTTAGTCTGAGTCTAGAGCAGAGGAGTTTAATGACCTTGGCATCTTGCTCAGCAGGATAGAGTGAGAGATGGACCAAAAAATTGGGAAAGGTTTCTCTACGTTTCAACGCTGACTAGTAAAACAATCTGGATCATGATGGAACAAAAAAGATCCTGGAGACAAGCAGCTGAAATGAGCTTCCTCTGCAGGGTGGCTGGGTCCTGCCTTAGTGATGAGATGAGGAGCTGCATCACCTCCACACACCTGGCAGAACTCACAGCTGACAACAGCTGAACAAGTGAGAAGCAACGGGAGAATACTGCAGGGGATTTTGACACATTTTTGGGAAACCTCCTAAAATTTTAGCTTTGTAGTCCCATCCACAGAAGCACAGTCCTTAGAAAATATTCATCATAGTAAAGATGATTAATCAGGCTTTCCAACAATGTTAAATTTATTCCCATGAAACAAATTTCCTTTTATTTTTTGCTGCCAAGTTTAGACTTTGTTCATTCTTTTGCTGCATGTCTAAAAGTTATCCCACAGCTTGCTGCCACCACTGACAACACCTCCAGAGCTCTACGGCTTCTGCAGAATAATCATGAAAACTCTGCAACCTGCACAAGTTTCCTGAGTTGAGTTTAACGTTCACAACTCTCCTGGTGGATTTGGACTCCTAGGTGGAAAGAAAGCAGCCCAACACACACACGTGATGTCACGCCGCTCATGGGACCGCCTCCTTAGCCATCACAGACGGCGGAAAGACTGTTTAGTCAAAACAAGCCAGTTTGTAGCCTTTTATCACTGTTATTTAGTTTAGTTTATTTAGTTTTCACAGTGAAATGGTCATAGTTTGCAGAGCGGTTGGCTGCATTAACAGATAAGCGTGTAAACACAACTTTTAAACTCAGTGTCTTTATTTTTAATAACTTTGATGGAGACCGAAGACGGAGATGAGCTGCAGCGGTGATGAACTAGCAGCCCTCAAAGTATTTTTGGATTTGCAGCGAACACGTTTTATTGGGTAAGATTAACTTTCACATATTTCCTGAGGAAGACAGAGGCTGACTGTGACGGACCTGAAATGATAAATGTGATGTGTTTATATTACTTATTTAATATTGATCATCCTACCATGGAGGATGTGCGTTACCGTCCACTGTAGTGAATGGTGAGATAATAATTTATTATAAAAATATTGTTCCAATGTAGGAATACGTTTGTGAAAATTACGTTATTTATTTAGCATGATGAGCGTCGCCGTTGTGAGATAACTTGTCTCGCCCTGGTGTGAGAGTAGCATCTGAACCCGGTGACCCCGCCAGCGACAAAAACTGGTAGGGATCCAAAATTTTTATATATTTTGTTAATCAGCTCCAGTGTAAAGTGAAACTTTGTTTATCACATAATGTTTTAAATCCAGCAGGCTGAATTCTGACAAACATGGCAACTTGTTTACATCGGTGAACAGCAGCAGGAAAAACGTAAGCTAACGTTCATAAGCTAGCTACCACTTAACTTTTGTCAATACCGTTCTCTATGAGCCTCATCTAGGTGTGCTAAACCATCCCAATAGTGAACTGGGCTTGAACCAGTAGAAACCAGGCTAAACTGGCAAAAAAAACAACCTCAGTCGCCAATTTTGCTCTCCGTTCAATACTCCTGTAACTCATCGTTGACCCACCTAGGTGTGCTACTTATTCCAATACCTGAGCTGGGCTTGAACTAGTTGAAGCCATGCTAAACATCACAAAAAACAATCTCAGGTGCTACGTTTCCCTGTGTTCAATACTCATTTGGCTCACTGTTTACTATGCTTTTGCCGTCTGATATGGTGGATCAAGTGATCGGGTGACGTTGGTGCAAAGGGTCAATATTCAGTCCTAATTAAGCCATTTTACATGAAACATAATAATAATAATAATAATAATAATAATAATAATTCATTGCTGTATTGCTGGTGGTTTGTTGCAGATTAAATTCAAAGAGCAACATTTCCAATCCTGCAGATCACAGAGATTAAAGGATGAGGAGAAGCAATTCTGCTGCATGATTAAAACACTTTATCTGACGATTACAGCAGCACAAGCCCTGCTCATAGCTCTCAGACCAGCCTGAGTGTGAGCACAGAGATGTGTATGTAAAGCCTGGGGCACACAGAAGACAGATGCGCTGCGCCGCGGTTTTGGGAAGTCAAATGGTCACACAGGATTCGCCACGCCGCTGAACGCTTCCTGGAAAGTCGTGCGATAGTCACAAAATCACGCGGGACTTGAGAAAAGGAAGCGGAAAGTGACTCTTTTGTTTATACGTGATCAGACTTGCCGTCATGTTTTGTGAGACTAATTAATTAAAATGGGTAAGTACACTATTTATTAGAATATTTTAAGATCAATAGTACTTTAAATTTATCAATACTGTAATCAAGTAGCATTTATAAGGTTTGGCGATTTTTGTTTGTGTCGTAAAGCCGTTTCGCATCATAATGTCTGTTGTAAAGTACTCCACAGTGTTGTAAACAGCCACGCCACGACGCTTGAAAGATAACCGGCGCCCATCTTCAGCGCCGCCACGAGGACCGGCGCTTCTGGGACGTGGTGTTGCGCTCCCCGTGTAGCCACGCTCAGTAATTGGCTTCTTTTTAAATTGACGGCATGGGCTTAAAGCTGAGTATCCAGACATCATTCAGTCTCAACAGGCTCCTCACAACAGCAGAAAAATATATACGTCTAATTTCCTCCGTCCTTTTGCCCATGCTCCTCTTGCCTATGCCCAATCTCCAGTTTCCTCTTTCTCAACAACCTCACTTCATCTGAGCCAGTTCTTAGTTTCTGTTTGGTTTCCACTCAGTCCGATCGGGCAACATAAAAGCTTTTTCTCTAAACTGAGGCTGTTCAGGAAGTTGTCATCTTTTATAGACACTTTTCAAAACGGATGAAAAATCTATTTTTGTGCGAACAGAAAATAACATAGCAAATGCACACATTTATAATGAAATACACAAACCTTGGAAATGATCAAGACCTGCTGTGTCCATAACATGGTTCCAACTACCTCTTAATTTCTGCCAAATTTCCTGCATGTTTTGCCATGTTTCCTCATTTCCTTCCTACTGACTAACACGTTTCCACTACGTTCCTCCTCAGAGGCTGCATCACGCTTTTGATCTGTAGTTTGACACGCAGATACAAGCAAAGCTAAAGCAAATTAAAAAAAATGTTCTGGTAAAATGCAAACAGAACACAAAATATGATTTTTAAAATGATAAAAAAAAATGCAAATGCCATTATCTTGATATTTAGAGATCACTTATATTGTTAACACCCTCAAACAGACATGTGTGTAGCCATTTAGAGAGCATTAGCATGACACAAGGTCAAGGAGCAGCAGAGGCTTCTGCAACAGCATGGAGAGTAACGAGACAGACGACGGCGTTTACAGGATTTGACAGACACACACTTCGTGGCATGCTAAATACAAACGATATTGCTCGCTCGACGCTGTTTGATTTGCACATAACCGATTCTGCTGCCAAACTTGAGATTGTGCAGCCTTGCAGATAACCAGAAAGGGAAGCCCTGCTGCTCACTTACATCTCACAAGTTCAAAACAATCACAGCAGCTTCACGGCCTTGCTCGCTCGCAAAGCTTGTTTCTATTTTTTTTTTTACAGCATGTGTCTGGGTGCTTTCAAGGCTCGTCTTCCATACCGACATCTTTTCATGTTGATTTTGCTTTGGCAGGCACAAATCCTCTCAACTTCTCAATTCAGATATATGTTTCTGCACAGTTGTGATACATTTAATCAAATACTGAGTTTGAATTATTAATGGATTAAAGAGGAAATGGGTGGAAATTGGCACAGACTCACTCGTGAAACTCCCATTTATTCAGACTGTCTCAACCCTCCTTCAACCTTTTTTTGTGTGCATTTATTTTTGAAAAAGTTAGGTGACATTTCTACTCAAACTTCAATCTGCAAACATCCAGTGAAAACCTTGACATCCCACTGAACACACTCTGACTCCAGAATGAAGCTCGATGTCTCTCGAACCAGACTCTTTAAAGAATATTTGCAGTTTTATCTTCAAAACAATGTAATTTGAATGGCTTCTTGTCAAATTTAATGCCTAAAGGATAAAAATATCTTTACTTACAGAACAAACCTCATTCGCTCATAAACACACATTCTAATGCAGGGGTAGGGAACCCTGATCCTTGAAAGCCGCTATCCAGCACGTTTTAGAGGTTTCAAAAAATGCCACAGATTAAGCTACCATATTTATTGGAAAAATGAAAACAGACACATTTTCTGTTTCTATTTGCTGCCAGATATCACCAAGTCCAGCATACTCTAAAGTCAGGTACACTGCAGAAACACACACTGGTAGCATAAAGACATTTTGTTGAATGTGAGGAGCTTAAGTACCTATTACTACTACTACTACTAACACCCCTTTGTAGGACAGCAGCCTGGCCGTCCATCTGACTGCTCACAGTCCGGAACCACATTTATATCACTTGGTGTGTCCTACTGAGGACACCGAACACTCACATCTATTTCATTTTGAGGTTCATACAGTAAAAAGACAAACAACAGATAATTATAGAGAATGGCTCCTTATGCCTGAGCTGGCTGGCCACAGAAAAGCAAAACAATCACAAGAGACCTATTAGTTCTGAAAGCTTAATTACAAAAATGAAGGACTCAGGCAATTAAACTGTCTGCCCCACTTTGAATCCACTATTTTACAGATGAGAGGACAGCTGCAATAAAGCTGCATGCAGTTTATAACAATGTTTTTTTTTTTCAGAAAAATGATAGTCTGAGTGCTGTGAGTCATTTTATTGATTTGTTCGTGAACATGCATTTGTTTGATCAACTTTGCTTAAAGGTTAAATATGTAAGAATGTTACAGTGAAATGATCACAAAGCAGTCTAATGTCTCAATCATGTTGGAAGGAAGGTTACATTGAAACAGATTTCACGCTCACCTGGCTGGGTGGTTGCCAATTTTTCTCCTTTTAAAAAGGCTCAAGAGGGACGTAGGCCCAGTCTCAATACTCGCACTTCCACCCCTGCGTCCCTCAATTGCACGTTCCCATCCAGAGGTGCGAGTGTTCAGGGTTTCCCAAATGTGGACCATGGCTCCGCCCCCTTTTGAACCCTTGATCTGCTGCAAAAAGTACTGGCGTGTATTACACGATATGACAACAATTTAATCACTTGTTTTAATCTCAAGCAGCAAATTAGCACAAACAGCAAGTGGCAACCCCATTTAGGAAGTCGTGGTTGGTGATGCAATGCTCACTGCTCCAATTCTGCAGTTATTTGCACTCTTGTTTACTACGCACTTAAAGCTTTACATGCACTTCCACCAAGTGAACTTCATAGAGGACTGTGGGCTGCGGTGTAGGTATTGGGACTGGACAGTAGTCCAGTCTTTGTTTTGCAATATGTCCCGCCTCCATACTTCCTGGATCCAGAGCCAATCATATTTGAGCCCACGGGATTGCCAAGTCTGCGCTGGCATTTGTAATTTGACACCAATCAGCAAAAAGCAGCAGCGTTGTGGAAAGAACTGAAGCCAGTAAACAGGAGCGACCCAGAAGTTATTTCTTGTACCCCTAAGAAGCCACGGCATCTTTTTGTTTTACTGTAATGTCAAGTAAAGAAGGCTAGAGGCTAACGTTGAGCTAACAATAGGCTCGTTTCCTTTATCGGAACTTCAGGGTAAATCCTGGGACGGGGAAAAGACCGGGAGATTCAAATGTCCCAGTCCTCTCAGCTGTTCTGTCTCCATTCCAATTGAGCTCTTTCAGGATTTTGCACAGACGTCAGCATATCGCGACTGCTTCGGCAGTGAGTGATGTCACTGATCAGCGCCATAAAGTGTCCACAGTAACAATAATAACATTAAAAGTATTTATTCTGTTGAAGTTTATCATTATTTAATCCATTCAGAGGATGCTAGCAGCTGCGTGATGTAAAATGTGGCGTTCAAAGACCAGAAGCTCAGTTTTTACAGCGCTCTTTGAGAGAACAAAGCCCCGTGAATTAAGGCGATGTGGGGGAATTCCAAGGTATTTTCCGGTGCGGAGTTTAACAGTGGGGGAATTTCTCAGTGTTTTCTGGTGCGGAGTTTAGTAACATCTGTGGGGAAATTCCGCCTTGTGTTCCGGTGTCGGTAGTTTAATTTTAAACACGATAGCTTATTCCGTTCGCTTCCATTCTGCTTCACTAACAACTCATCTAATTTTACTACTGCCGGTTGTTTTGGAGAACGTCAACTGCTGATGTAATTTCCTACTGAGTTACAACCAATCAGCGTGAGTTAACCAAAGGTTCCGCTCAGCGACTCCATCGGGCCATTCAGAGTACCTACCCCTGATCAGGTACTCAGAAGGTTCGGAAAAACGGCCCAGAAAACGGCCGTTCGGTCGGCCCGGTCAAGTGGAGACAAGCGCACGTCGGGAACGTCCGGTAAATTTACCCCGAAGTTCCGATAAAGGAAACGGGGCTAATGCTAACATCAATGATCTCCTTTGTACTCCTTTTCATTTTTGGTTGTTCATATCTGCATGTTTTACGTTTTCTTTTTTATATATTTGAATGTAATAAATATTTAAAAAACATGGTGAATTAGAAAAAAGCGATCTAAAAATCTCTCAAGCCATCAACAACTCAATATTACAGTAAAACATTTTATCTACTAATCAACCTACTGTGTGTGACTCGTCTTCGCTCGTCATCAAGAATCCTCTGGTGCTGATCCATAACTGGCAACAGTTGCTCAGAGCGCACTCTTTTGTTTTGATACATGGACTGCAGTTCCCACATTTGACCACTGGATGTCATTCTTATGTCATGCACCTTTAATGCTTGATTTTAACACTGAGCACAAAATTAAGATTTAAGAGCTGTTTAAATTCAATGTTCAAAAACTGATTCAGGTTCAGAAATGTTGTGTCATTAGTGTCTTTGGCACATATCAGCAAATGGCTGACCATGACCATGACATATCAGCATCGGCATTAGAGAAACCCAATTTATAAATCGAAAATGTTGACATTTCTCAATCCTTTATCAAACTGTGAATCTAATTTAGTTATTTTATCTGGATTTCTCAACTGCTCATTAATTTTCCACTGTTTCATCATATTTCCACAAACTGTGAGTGGATATTAAGCGTTCCTGAGATGTAACGGACACACTTGGATCTAAGCTGCTCTTCGCACGCTGAGTCTGACCTTTAACCAATTACCGCTGCATTTATTACACTGTTATTACTGAATTTGTTACTACTTTGATGATGCTACGACTCATCACCCACGTGCACATGGATTCAAAGAGGAAAACACATTGTATAGTAAAGAGAGCTTCCTTCCATTACGCTGAATGAATGCATCACAAAGGCAGGTAAAGGTCTGTGTAAACACAGTGGTGGTGTTCAGAGCGATAATGCTTCCGGTCCTGTGTTGGTTCAGTTCCTGTGTGACGCTGGAGATAAGAGCATGCATAAACACAGGGGTGAATTTACACACGGAGAATATGATATATCATGTTCGCAAACACAGAGTAAAGAAAACAGCCTGATTCTTAACTCGTTTCTGTTTCTGTTTCACAAACACAAGCAACCAGCTTCCTCTGATGTTCACAAGTCTACATTCACGCTTCAACGAATGTTCAGGCTACATCCTGACTGGTGATGACCTCAGAGCTAGAGCAGCTTTGAACACCGACCCTGCACACATGCATGCACAAAAAGACTCCAAGGAAAACATTAAATGTAATATTTATTGATTACATTTTAGATCAAAAACACGCCTGGTGAATTTTGCTGCGGAGGAAGAAAACTGAAAGCTCAGTCACACTTATACCCCTCAAAATGACCCTCACTGTGGGTTTATTTGAAGCTTTAAAGTTCAGAACCTGAGAACTGTGAAGGACGCGGGTTTTCACCTGTAGTAAAACCTGCACATCAAAGCCCAGAGCTGTTTTAGTGGCAATCAGAGCTCCCGTATCAAAAGCACCAAAAGTTGGAGTTGAATCCTTTGAAGTTTTCATCCAATTTTATCAGATCATTTCTGTTCAACTCAAAACATTTTTATATGATGGATGTTTTATGGCTTTTTTATTATTGCTAATGCAACATCAAACACAGCTGTTTGTTCTACGAGTCCAAAGGTTTTCCTGTTTTTTTTTAGAAAATAAACTTCTTCAGTTAGAAACCTTGTAGTGCATTGTTAAACTTGCACAAGGGTCACTTGTCACAGAAATAAAACTATTTTTTTTGTTTTCTAATTAAAAAATAACCCAAAATGGTCACTTAATTTGAAATAAACTAATAAAAACCAAACAGATTTTTAGTTATGTTGCAAAAGGATAATTGAAATGACACAAAGTAATGAAACTTGTCTGAACAAAAAAAGACGTCCTGAAGGGTCGCTGAAAATTACAGAATTCAATTGATAGGCTAAAAAAATATTGGAGATCAAAATATTAAAACTAGAGTAAAACAGGACAATTTGATGAAGTTGTTGTTGAATCACATTTAAAAACCAACGACTAATTTCCAATTTTTGGTTTTAAGTAAATTCTTATTATTTTATCTCAGTTTTTCAAGTTGATCCTATGATCAATGAGTGGATCCCGGGAAAGCACTTTCATGCTACAAATTAAGGTGGTCCAAAGTGCCGAAAACAACAAAGCAACAACCACATAAAAGATAAAAGTGAAGACTAAAATAAGTATGTAAAAGCAAGAAACAATCAAAGCAAAAACTGCTACATACACAGAATAAAGACTGAATTAAAATCACCCTATAAAGAAATAAGATGATAAAAACTGAAGGCCACGAACAGACAGAACGTGAAAAGAGGTGCAAAAAAAGTCTAGCTTTGTAACACAAATATCAGGGAGCCAGTTTAACCTCGAGAGGGAGTTGGTTCTAGAGTTACCCGTACTTCACACTGGAGGTATCAGTAGTGTGGAACGGTTTACTCACAAGCTTTGCTGCACCCAGATCCACACCGGGAGAGTCTCAGCCACGGAGCGGCTTCTCAGTCATCCTCCTCGCTGGACTCGCAAGATCACAAAATCCCTCAAGATCTCATAGGACACAGTTTTTTTATGCGATCCGCCATTAAACCAAAAAGAAGGAGGAGGAAATGAAATTTGATATCGCTGTTTGATGTCATATATAATGTTGTTCCTCTTCACTGCCAGGATTAAAGTCGTAAAAAACACACTGCTTCACTCCTCGAAAGATGCTGGGAGTAAAGAGGCTGCTAGGTCAAGTTTTGACATACTCTACATAGATATGAAATCGCATCGCTGCAATAGTTTTATTTGAAAATAACCGGACATTTTACACTGAAACTGTGTGTGATTTCCTGTCTAGCCCTATGTTAACTGCAGAAATTGGCATGTCCCAGAAGCGGCTCACGGCAAAAATAAAACCCGATCCTATGTCTAGCAGCACAGCAAGACGCTTCTGGGATGCGCCTGAAAATTACCACACAGCAGCTGTTTTGAATCAACCCCATAGACTATAATGGATTTTATTAGAAGCAGCGACGTTCGGCTGCAGCTCCGCGCTGCTGATGCCTCCAGTGTGACGTAAGCTTTAATGGGCAAAAACCAAGAAGTATGTTCACATATGGTCTTCAGTTTAGTTCTCAGGATCACCAAAAGACCACGATTGGCTTATTGAAGAGATCTAGAAGGGCCGTGTTTTGAAAGCAAAACCAAGATGCAAGCAGGAGCCGTCTCTGCGAAAGCCTTGTAGGCCTGAACCAAGATCTTGTCATGGATCTGAAGCTCCACATGAAGCCTGTGCAGACAGACCAGGATAGAGTAGATATGTTCCCATGTCTTTAGTCCAGATACAAATACAGCTGATGAATTTGAACAAATTACAGCCTCATAATCAAAGATGAACTAGATTACTACAACACAACTTGCTGTGTCCTTAAGCAAGACACTTAACCTGGAGGGACTGGTGGTGCCAGTGCTCAGCTACGTTGCCTCTTTCAGTGTGCCCCAGGGCAGCTGTGGCTACGATGTAGCTCATCGCCACCAGCATGTGAATGTGTGTGAGCATGGGTGAATGACAGATTGTGTTGTGAACCCTAGAAGGCCCTATACAAATACAGGCCATTTATCATTTTTTCATGTTTTAACAAAAAAGCCCTTGACCGTCTTCAGTTGGTCCAGAACTCTGCAGCGAGGCTCCTAACTGGAGCAAACAGAAGAGCTCACATCACTCCTATCCTGATGTCTCTGCACTGGTTACCCATTAACTTTAGAATTCATTTTAGAATCCTGACTAGAACTTTCAGGGCTCTACATGGTCAAGCTCCTCCTTATGTTACTGAACTGTTAAAGCCTTACGCTCCAACCCGAGCCCTCAGATCCACAAACCAGAATCTCCTAGAAGTTCCAAAGACCAGGCTGAACTTCCTTTCCTTTCCTTCCTTACGGAGTATTGAGTCTGGTCACCTCTAAAAAGCAGCTGAAGACCCTTTTACTTAAATCTTTTGTTTGTTTGTTTTTCATCTGTATAATGATTTTAATTATCTTTCATTTGTGTTCTATTTTATTGTTTTGACTTTATGATCTTTTATGATTTTATAACTTTATGATTTGTTTTGATCTTTGTGAAGCACTTTGTGATTTTTCTTTCTGTGATAAGTGTTATATAAATAAACTTTACTTAAGTTGAGCAGTTTTACCCTCAAGTCAGTAACAACTGATTTTTTGTAAGGGGCCAGGACTTCAAGTCAAGACCATGATGCTGACCATCCTTGTTGTGTCTTTAAAGAACAATAAAAGAAGTATTTTATCCACCTCGGTAGTCCAACTCAGTTTACACTGCAAACATGGTTCAGCTGCTACTGGAGGAAATTATTACCATCCAACAAAGTCCAATAACCGTGGCACACCTAAAGATGGAGTTTGATAAGAAGTCTTTGGCTCAACAGGCAGAAATTTAATGTTGTACCAGCAGGTTTCACAGCCAATAAAACTGTAGAAAACTGAAGAGGGTAAAGTTTGATGTAATCTTTAACAGACTACAGAGCTAGATCTAAATACATCACTGTTACCAATCCAATAGCAACATTCACCACAAACGACAACTTCAGTTATCCTGTGCTATCGTTTAGAACTTTCTGCAATTTAATTTATTTCTAAAGTCTAAATGTTTCCTTCTGAGTTTTCTGTCGAGCATGGATGGTATTTGGATGCTGATGTCAGTAGAGCTTTGGTGTCAATCATACAGATTTAGTGGAAAACTTCATCTGACATCTTTATCCACCTTTATCATAAATTCATCAGAAGGCTTCATATAATTCACCCAAAACCAAACAGGTCTAAAAAGTAAACTGTTGGTTGTAATTCTAATGATTATTTCTCTCATTAATATTGATACCCTAAACAAGCTGTTATTAGTCAGGTTTCATTTGATTAGGAACATTTTAATGGCTCGTGTGGCTCCGTGAGGTAATTTAATATTGTTGTCAGGATGCATTTGTTAGTCTGATGATACCTTCAGCATACCCGAAAAAGAAAAGAAAAATACTAAGTGGTTCATTGCTGTGTTGTACTGCACTGTGCTTGAAAGTACACTGATCACTAAATACTAATGATGCTTTGGAGAACAAAGTAATGAAGAGAAACGTGGTTAATTAGTTCCACTCATGGTTTCTCTGTGTCAGTGCCCTTTGCTACGAAAAGACCCACAA
Organism: Aphyosemion australe; assembly: GCA_006937985.1. Lineage (NCBI taxonomy): Eukaryota > Metazoa > Chordata > Actinopteri > Cyprinodontiformes > Nothobranchiidae > Aphyosemion > Aphyosemion australe. The sequence goes on along the minus strand of SSNS01000228.1, from coordinate 636,407 downwards.
TAATCGCTCATAGGCTAATTAATTAAATGTACCTTTTTATTGATTTAGAAACAGAAAATATGAATAAAACAGATAAGTTCATGAGATAAAAATTACCCATTAGGTTTAATAAACACGAATAAACCGCAGGAACCAGCTAGGATTTACTCACTTGAATTAGTTTTTATTAATAGTATTGTTATTATTTGGACTATTTTGATTATTTGACACCTTTCTAACAGCAGGGAACATTTATGAAGTCTATTCAGATATTTCTGAAGTGGGATTCCTCTTTGAATGGCCTCAGTTTGAAGAAACAGACCATTTCTGACAAGGTTGATAAGCTAATGGCTAGTCACAGACGGACCAAAGTGCTGTCTTGAAATAACAAATTTTAAAAACTATTAAAAAAACTTTAAATAGCCTTAAAGCCCCTATGTGTAAAAATATTTGACTCCTTAGCGCCAAACAATTCACAGAAGGTATTGCAGCTACGGTAGCCCAAATGGCCATATATCAACAACCTCCAGTTTTCACTCCAGTGACCAGGTCCTTTCTTTACACTGTAATAAATCTTAAGCCAGTTAAACTTAAAAATGAAAGTTCACCGGCTGCCTTAAAAACATGAGTCAATTCAACTTAACCAACCACTTTCTTTCAACTCTAAATGTCAAGTTGTACAAATAACATAAATAATAACAATGCATTGTTTGAAATTAATATTGTGAGTTGAAACAACAAACTATGTCAGATTAGCAATTCGAAAAACACATTTTCTCTTGTTTAATATACACACAATTCTACCTTATCTTAACTTACATATTTAAGTTAGAAGACTATGTACAGCCACATGGCAGGAAGAGGAGCAGGAAGCTAACAGCGACATCAAAAGATGCCAGCTAGCTAACTTGTACCTCTCATACACTGCGTTACTGCAGGTAGCCAGTGAGAGTTGAACTCAAGGAGCTGACAACAGTAGTAGTAGTAGTACAAACCACCACTTTAAGAAGAACAGTTGAACGGCACAGCGGTCCCATTCTTTCAACCGTCCTCCTCACTTACGGTGCCAACATGACAATAACAAATAACTCCACCTTTGCAACACTGAACAAAGAATAACTAAGAACAACACAACACACAACACTACATAACCCTCTACCCACAATAAACATACATAAACGCCCCCAAATAGAACAAAATTACTAAGAACATGACTACCCACAATGCACCTCACCCACTGCAGCTTTTGCAGTGGGCGGGGTCATTTTTAAATCTATAAATTGCAGTTTTAAGTTGACTGAATGAATGACAATATAACAATTTGTTGAAATAACACACACATTTTAGTTTTTGTCATCAAAACTGACAAAATTGAGTTTAACAATGAAAACTTAAAAGAGAGACTTGAGTGAAATAGTAAAAATAAATTGAAACAACTTTTTGAGGTTGTCATTTATTACAGTGTATACACAGCATGAGCTCGATGGTATAATCCAGGGGTAGGGAACCCTGGTCCTGGAGAGCCGCTATCCAGCACGTTTTAGAGGTTTCCCTGCTTCAACACACCTGATTTTAATCAGCAGGTGATTAACAGGCTTCTGCAGAGCCTGATGAGCTGCTGAACTGGTGAATCAACTGTGCTGAAGTAGGGAAACCTCTAAATGTGCTGGATAGTGGCTCTCCATGACCAGGGTCCCTGGCATAATCGTTTGCCAATCTCTCTAGCCTAACCCACACAAAGCATTTAACTACTACGATCGAGCAATTAATAAAAAATATTTTTATTTATGACTGTTATATTAACCTACCAGTCCAGAAAGAAGCAAGCAAGTTCTGTCAGGCTGCTTGAAGAGCATAGCTATCAGTGATTCAAACATGGAGGAGGGCTGGCGTGAACGGGAGAGAGCGGTGTTACGTGGATCTCAGGGAGCAGCGGCGGAGATTGAGTACACAACGCTGGGCGCCAATTAGCCACCGGGTAACGAAGGAAGGACGACATGAGCTGGGGAGAGCGGTGGAGATGGAGCAGACAACACTGACTGCCAGTTAGCCACCGGCTAGCGGAGGGCTGGAGCGTGTTGGGAGAGAGACGGCAGGCTCCGGGAGGAAAAGGGACTTTAGGAGAGGTCTTGAAGAAGGACTCTGGAACTGATATGTTGGGACCAGATCAGGAGCTCTAGTACGAAGAAATGATGAATGAGCGACTTGAGGTGATTTAGGTGGTAACTTAGCTGCATGGAGGCTGATGTCCAGCTAATGGCGGGCGGGGTTTCATCATATGTGGCTGTTGAGAGTTGGACACGATGAGGTCCTGACAAGTTTGAACTGTCTTTTAATTTCATTGTTTGTTATTCAAACTAACTGAGTACAGCAGCGGTGTAGCTATTCTCTTCTTTTTCTTAGTTGATTTGACAGACTGCATGCTTCCAGGGCGTACTGCTGCCCTCCGCTGTTTCTTTCAGTCATGCCAAAGTGCAAATGTTTGTCCCTAAACAGCTACCATTGGGAGAATCTCCAAACTCCATGCAGAAAGAGCCCAGGCCGGGAATCGAACCCGGCACCTTCTTGCTGCAAGGCAACATCGCTAACCACTGTGCAGCCCCCATACATGATGCAATACATTTCAACTGTATAATGCAAATCTTGTGGCAGTGTAAAGGTTAATATAGTTGCACTTGTGTAAAACTGTTTGATGTTTTTAGGTAAAGGTTTTTTCAAGATGGCAGAAAGCCACTTAGTAACAGGCCCCACTGTCATTAGCCATTAGCTAATCTCTGTTTCTCCAAACATAGGTAATACAATTTACAGTGAATGACAAAGCCTGGGAATAGAAGGGGAGTAAGTACGTAGAGTTTATTTAAATAGCACTTATAGAAAGAAACATCACAAAGTGTTTCACATAAAACAAAACAAAGCATAAAGTCATAAAATGATCATAAAACAAAACAGAATATCATACAATAAAGATGGAAGATAATTAAAACTACAGATTTAGAAGAAGGGGAGTACAAATAAAATACATCAAATCCGCTTCAGAAGAGAAAGAGATGAAAAGTATAATAATGAGCAGATGGGTAGAAGGAAGAACAGAGAAACCATCAAGAGAAGAGGAGGAGGAGGTCACTGATAAGTTTAATAAGTAATTGCCAAACAACAAAAAAGAGCTGATAACACACACACACACACACACAAACTCACAGCGTAGCAAAGTAAATGGAGCAGTGAGAAGGCCTCCCAAAGAGACTGCAAGACAGGAAGCATGAGATGTGAGAATACAGTTCTGACAGAGTGGATACACACACACACACACACACACACACACACGCACACACACACAAACTCTGATTCTAAGTGAGGATGCTCAGACATTTAATCCAGTTCCTTTTACAATTCTACCGTGATTCAAGGTAATTTAGCAGCTCAGCCACCTGTAGACTCTTTATTTTCATCTTCACTCAATCACACACTCCTCCTGGTTTCTGATTCTCACACACACACACACACACACACACGCACACACACACACACACACACACACACACACACATACACACAAACACAAAGGCTCAGCTTAATGAGTCCAGTTTAGCTTTATCTCTTTAACACTGTTACATTCATTAACAGCTATGAAGGACAAAACCTGCCTCAGGGCACTGTGTGTGCGTGTATGTATGTGTGTGTGCGTGCGTGTGCGTGCATGCATGAATGTGTGTGTGTGTGTGCGTGCATGCAAAATCTGTGGTTAAGCAGCCAATTATGCCTATCATCCTCAGACAGCACCCTGCAAATTACTTTTATCTTCCACGGCGACTCGCAGCAGCAGCAGCATATGTGGGTAGGAATGTACTCTGGATATGCATCAGCCTGCACGCCTGAGATCTTTTCCCTTCAGTGTGCGCGAGAGTTTCCAAGCCGAACATTACTGCTGGTATGTGACGGCATTTGAAGAAAACAAAAAGATTGAAAGGAGGTCAATAAAGGCTAATAGCGCCCCAATAACAATTTATAAAGAGTCTCGCACAAACAAACAGGCAAAATCAGTTACAAACAAGAAAAAAGAAAAAATCAGTGTTTCAAAGGTTAATAGCGTACCAAAGGGCCTTGTGCTCAGAAGTCATTTGTCAACATTAGCGCTCTGAAAAGGACAATTCACTGATATGCAAGCGACTGGCATTTTACACAGTCGGCGCCATCTATTATTAAAGGCTGTCATGGAACTACTGACGAGGGGAAATAAGGGTTAACACGGTGAGAGGAGGGGTATCATAAATCTGCAATGACAACCAAAACTCCACAAAATCCAAGCCTTGGTCTGGGAATTTAAATTACAGCTCATTTCATGGGATTTCTGATGATTTCTAACATTGTTTGGCCCTCAGGAGGAGCTGCATGAGGTGATGCAGGAGGCATCAAGAAACGTTTGTTTGCAGTGGTGATACTGGGGACACAAGTCCAGCACGGATTGGAGACGGGTTCAAGATGGAAACCACAACGTGTCAACAGAGATGTCCTGTTGTTGACCAATCAGGTCTCTCCCCTGTCCTCTCTAATGGTTCTGTGCATCCTTCTTGGTGGAAAACTGATGGAAGACACACCCCACACCCAGCAGCTGCTTTTACAAGACCAATGAGGTTGTAATTCTCACACACACACACACAAACTCACACACACACACACACACACACACACACACACACACACACACACACACACACACACACACACACACACACACACACACACACACACACACACAGCACTGCCAGGACACACAGCGAAGCAGGATCCAATATCAGAGTCAGCGAGTCTCCAAAAGCAACACTGCTCAGGCCGCCTTTGTTTAATAAGGAAGACACCACGGACTTCTCCATGCTCTTTTGCCCCGCCCACATGCTTGGGGATGCGCTCATCACTGATATCTTCGTGCCAATTTTTCGCACCGATTTTGGCGACCGCCCGTGTGTTCAATCACGTCCGCATTCCTAAGGCAGTGTGGAAAGAACATGGCCAGGATGGGGCAGGTGCCGCGGAGTGGAGTGGAGCGGAGCGGAGCCGATGCTAGTGTGTAAGTGCCATAAAACTCATTATGTCTATTCTAATTCAAACTATTAGAGACCTTGTGGATAAATAAAATGCTAGTTTCTAATTGGCTGTGACAGCCTTGATTAGGGTTTTAGTGTAAAGACATTCAAATGCATTTTAAACTTAAACATTTGTTTTATAAAATAATAAATTACTAATATAGTAAACGAGAGTCAACAACAGGTCAAACCAGCAACAATTAATCTTTAAAATGTGAACTCTAACCACAATTTAATAAAACACCCTGGTAAAATCAAACAAAGACTAAAACGACACGTCCAGATCTTTTCATCATTTAGATGAACAGGTGGCCGAGAGCTCATTCTAACAGATGACTAAATGCTTTTTGTAAACATGATCTAATTTTATCTGACGCTGTTGGTGAGGAAACAAAAGCACATCTCAGAGGGAATAAAACACCAAAGTGACCCTTCTTTCACTCTACAGGAATAACAAGCCCCGATCCGACATGTTTTAGTTAATTAAAAACGATTCTGGTTGTGTCTGAAACTCTGGGCTCATTCAGGAGATGAATGAAAAATCTAGTGATGAACTACCCTCATTAATCCACACAGCGAATGTCAAAGAAGGAACGCTGAAGACATTTAATATTAGATGAAAGAAGGAACAAATGTTAAAAAACATTATTTTCATTTTAAAAATATCTGCCAGAATGGAAGCCACTACCCATACAATTGGTATAATAACAGATGAAGGTTAAAGCCAACATCCAGTCTAAAATGGGATTTTTGGATCATAAACACAGATTAAATATATATTTGAATTAAATACAACAGTGAAGGTGAAATCTAAACCTGCAGTTTAAACCGTTTCCACTTTGGGAAAATGTGTCCTCATCACTGCTGTTTATCTGATAAAAACACAACAATTAATGCAACACTGGATGGAAATAAATCTTGTGACAAGCTTATGGAAACAATGACACAGTGAATGTGTGCTGTAGCCAAAGCTAAAGGCGGTCCTTAGAAATATTACCCCTACTTCACACTGGAAGCATCAGCGTTCCGGAACGGTTTACTCGCGGGTTTCACTGTGCGTCAGTGCACACTGGGAGAGTCTCAGCCACGGAGAGTCTTCTCCACCATGCTCCTCGCTGGACTCATGAGATCACAAAATCCCTCGAGACTACAAAGGTCACGGTTTGTTTATGCCATCCGCCATTAAACCAAAAAGAAGGAACTCACGTTTGATATCGCTGTTTGATGTCACATATATAATGTTGTTCCTCTCCACTGCCAGGATTAAAGCAATGAAAAACACACTGTTGCACTTCTCGAACGATGCAGGGAGTAAATAAGCAGTGAGGTCACACATATAGACGTAATCTACATAGATATGAAATCGCATCGCTGCAATAGACTTTTATTTTGAAAATTGCAGGACGTTTTACAGTGAAACTGGGTGTGATTTCCTGTCTAGCCCTATTTTAACTGCAGAAATTGACCTGTCCCAGAAGCGGCTCGCAGCAAAAATAGAACCCAATCCTATCTTTAGCGGTGCGGCATGACGTGCTGCTTCTGGGACACGTCTGATAATTGCTGCGTTGCGGCTGGTTTGAATCACCCCCACAGACTATAATGGATTCTATTTGAAGCTGTGACACTCCACTGCCGTTCAGCGCCGCTGACGCTTCCAGTGTGAAGTAGGGGTGAGAGTCTGGGACCTTTTTCTTGATAAGGTAGTTTATGAAATGTGATGTACTCAGACAGCAGTTGTAATCTGTCTCTCCCTGCACAGGTAGGACTAATAAACCATATTCTGATAAATTCTTCAACTATTGTTAAGATCATTTTTTTCCACCATAATCGTTAAAGAGCAAAAATCTGGATGGAGTCAATCTATTACTGTAAGACTAGATTAATAAGTTTGGTCCAAGAAGTAATTAATAACATCATCTGAAGAAATTATGGTTACCTTTTGTCTAAAAACCCAGATTTTCAGCTTTTTAGTAGCAAAACAACCTGATGCACCCTTTTAAATCCATGAAAGCATGGTTGAAAAGAAAAAGACTGGTTTAAAAAGGCAAGCAACAAGTGTAAAACTGAAACTCCCAGAACGCCTTTGAAGAGAGATGAAAAATAATTCTGCGAACAAGAAATAAAAGTAAAAGCAGGAGGAGCGACCTGCAGCTTCTAATCTAACCAGAAAGCGTCTGTAAGATGTTGCTGATGCCAGGATTGTACTGTTTTTCTAAAATACATGATACATTTATATTTTTCTCATAATAAAAGTAGCGTATCTCCTATGTTCATTTGAAGTTTTTAATAAAGTGCACCATGTCTGTCATGAATTTGGCAAACATTTTATTTCTAGCACCCTCTTTTATAAACGTCCTGCTGCTTGGGCTGTATAGGGGAGACATTTATATAACAGGTGTGATATTATTCTGAACAGAACCACAGATGATAAAACCTTAAAAACGCTTGTCATCCGTGACAGTCCTCTCTTTAGATTTTTCATCTGACACATCTCGTCACCTTCCTTTTGTAAACCATCTGTTCCTGTGTTCTGTGAAAGGCCAGCCAGTGTAGATCTACAGATAAATCACTGCTGGGACCCAACAACGCATTACGACGATAACACATAACAAGATGGAGAGCACGGTGAGTGAGGAAGGAGAGAAGTGGGAGTCTGGGACGGCATCATTGCTGGGAGATGAAGACAGGAGGTGAAAACACGAGATGAGATGAGGAGAGAGGTAGGAGGAGAGAGAAAGAGAAACCAGACAGGGGCCTGTTTGGTCTCAGCTCTAATGTATTATGTATCAGGACAGGAGGAAAAAAGAATGAAAGGTAGTGTTTTCACACACGCTCCAGTGTTTGAGTGTGTATATCGGTGTGTATTTGTGGTGTGAGTGTACATTTGTGAAATCACATTTGAGCTTTAAATCTTTAAAGTGGACACAGGTCTCACCCAGAGGCAGAGGAGCTGTTCAGCAGCTCAAATCACTTTTGTATTAAAGGTTAGAAGTTACAGAAGTGCTTTATGTCACTGAGTCATTAAAAAATAAAAATATGTTTCAGAAATGTGTGTAAAATAAGAACAACAATGGTCTTTCAACATTAATTAGTTTCCTGACAATAATCTCCATTATCTTTGAGCTTTCAGAAACAAAAACCATTTACAAAAAGACATTTGTGTTGTCATCCACAGCACTTATAGCTATAAGTATAAACAATCAGACCAGACTAGTTTACATTTTAAAAGTTCTTCTGATCAAGTCATTCCTGCTGGTTCTGGTTTCAGAATAAAGAGTGGATTCTGGGTTTTCTGTCCCAGACTGAGGTGCAATCTTTTTCTGGGAGTTAGGATGTGAAACTCTTTAGTGTTTTCAAATCACAACAGAAGATCCACTTCTTTAATAAGGCTTCATTTAGATTAAAGACCCTTTTCCTGGCCCTCTCACTGAGCTGATAACAGAACAGTCTGAACCTTTCATGGTTTTAATGAGTTATTCATCAGGGTGGACACATTTTTTCATCTGCCCAAATAACAACATATCATACTGTTTGTCCATGTGAACCTTTGGGTAATTTTCAGCTAGCTAGTAGCATACCTGGCTAGGGGAATGTGAAACTTGCAGTGTACACCTGTACTGAGACCACCTCCTCCAAAAGGTCTCAGTAAGGTTGTTTTAGTCCACATTCAGGTATGATTACTGTGTTCAAACCAAGGGGGAAAAATCCGGCTGCCAAAAGTGAAACCAATGCACAAATCACAAAAATTGCAGTCCCCCCTTCATCCACTAGGGGCTGGCTCCAGAACGGAGCAAGTACCCATTGACTCCCATGTTAAAAATGCCAACTTCACAGCAGAAATAAACATGTTTACAGCCTGGCTCAAAATCTATTTTAGGTTTAATAGGTCAAGTTTACGTCATAACAACTCTGAGGGGGTGAATTCTTTAGGTGTAATTAAAGCTTGAAATTATGAATACTTAGGGGCGTGTCCTTTTGATTGACAGGTAGCAGATGAGCCATCAGCACTAGCAGGGTTAACGTTAAGTGTTACAGCCTAAAAGGCCGAGGGTAGCAGAGTCGCTGAATCGCAGTTATCTGGCTAAAAGTGCCAACCTCCGTTAGCTTTGGTTAGCTCGGTTAGCATATCGGCTCAGAGTTTGATGGGTGTCAATCATCTGCCCCCATAGCCCCGATCTCAGCTCCATTTATGTATTTTCCGGGAGTGATGAGACTCGAGACACAGCCAAGATGGCGGTGGTTGGAACTGCCCACTGGGCTTCAATTCAGCTCTTCAAAGATCTACGGGTGACGGCACAGAGGCTCCGTCCATCTTACAGTCAGTGGTTTGAACCACACCAAGCGGGAAGCAGACCAGAGTTAGATTTACACTGACTAAACAAAGCAGGTGTAGAAACACCTTGGTAGCCTGAAATCTCCACAAATGTGTCAAGTAAAATGAATCACTTAAATCTGTGTACAAATCTTAAGTAAACAAACACAGACACTCACTGAACCACCTTAACCTTGAAAGTGTTTTAGGGCAAATAGAGAAACATATGAAACTACAGCGAGCAGCAGCAGCAACTCGGAGCAGAAAAATAAAAGTGAAAGTGAAAAATGAAGCCCTTTGAAACAGCACATTAATCTCTCTGTCGAAGAAAATATGGCCAGTTTCTGCTCAAATAATACCCCACAGTTTTAGAGAGAAATTTAAAGGAAAATGGTGAATTAATCATTAGAGGAAAAACAGAACTTTGTTGGAGAAAGAAAGAGATCCATGGAGTCACCCAGGGAGAGCAATCTAAGCATGAAATATGAGGCAGAGAGAGAGAGAATTAGCACATAGATAGATTTTCACATATTTAGCATTTCTTATCTGATTCATTAATATTTAAGTTTTTCATGTTTGAACTTTAAAATGATGAATTTAGCAACAAGTGAGTTTTATAAATATAAGACACTCAACCCCTGGGTTTTAAGAACATCAGCTCAACTGTGTGTTCGCTGTCTCCAAAAGTCAAAGACTGAGACACGTTTTATTACTTTGCAGCTTTTCCTCTCACCATGAAGGTGACAAGCTAAAATGAAATGAAATCTCAGACATGAATCCACCACTGATCTGCTGAGATGACACAGTGTTAGGAATAAACATGTTCACCTGAACACACTGATGAACACTCCTGCTGCATGTTTGAGATGGAACTACTGTGGAGTCTTATCACACAGCTACACTTTTGTCACTATTAAACAATTATTCACCATAATAAACTGTACACTTATAACTCGCATCAGACTGAGGCCACGAGGATAAAGACGGTGAAAGTAGAGATGGGGAACAGGTGAAGACAGTGTTGCTGTACTGTTATGTATCAACTGAAATTGAAAAGATTAAAGGGATCTTTGATTATTTTTTTCCACCATCCTTATCTTTTGTACCACCGCTACACGCCTTTTTAAAAACAACTTCTACAGATAATGATGAAAGAGAAGTGGAATATGATGCTGCATCAAGGCTGCAGAGGAAATTGCAGAGACAAAAAAACTATGTCCATCTGCTTGATCTTCATTAATCCTGATTTATCTGCAACTCAATTATACTTTAATGGAAACTGTATGAAGACAAAATGTTGTTATAATAATTAGAAAATGTTATTTGGTTCTGTATTGTTGCTAGTGGTGCTAGTGGGCGACAAATTGAAAATTTATCGTTATGGAAAATTCTGACTCTAACCGATATCGTTTTCCCCATGTCAATATATTCGATAATAAAAAAAGATGTGTGTAGGTTGGAGACGTTCATGTCCCTTTAAGAAGCTGTACCACCTCGACTCACATGACAACGTGACTTAAAGTATTACACGTGATAGCCCCACCTAGTGGACAACTTTTGTTTTTGCGTATCTGAGTAGTTATCGTCCATTCATCGTTATCCAGGTGAACTCAATATACCGTGATAATGATTTTAGGCCATATCGCCCAGCCCTATGTCAAACATAAAAACATAAAAAGAATTTTATTTTACATTTGTAATACTTTTATATTAATTTTTTTTACGTTCCTGCATCTTTTCTCACATAAGATTCCTGCACAGCGACTTCTGATGAAGCCACTAAACAGCATCTGCATAAATCAATCCAGTTTATTTATACGGTGCCAATTCACAACCAGTGGTACAAAGTAAAAATTCCAGTTGATCCTGTTTATCAGTGCATTGAGTTCAGTTCATTATGTCAATTAGTTAAAAGTTTCCTATGTAAGGAAACCCAGCAGATTGCATGGAGTCACTGACCTGTTGTGACAGTGATTTTACAGCAATCCCCATACTAAGCAAGCATGTAGCGACAGTAGAGAGGAATACTCCCCTTTAACAGGAAGAAACCTCCAGCAGAACATGGCTCAGAATGCGCAGCCATCTGTTGTGACTGACTGGGGTTTGAGAAGACAGAGCAGACACAAAAAGTAGCAGTAGTGCTTTCTATGTAGGGCTGGACGATGGAGAAAAAAAATCATATCGATTAAAAAGAAAAAATTCATGTTGATCGATATCAATAATTATTAATAATTATAAAGAAATGTAGAAAATATATTTAAAGTAAAGCCCTGGCCATTTTATGTCATTACCTGATGATAAAACAAGTGGGTTTTGTTACCAAACTTGATTTTTAATGGATTCTCTGCAAATTTTTAAGTTGAGCGTTGTGTCTTTTTTGTAAAAACCAAAATATCGCCGTGTTGGTGAACTACTGCAACCTTTTTCAGAATCAGAATCGTGTTTTATTGCCAAGTAAGCGAGAGTCTCACATTACAAGGAATTTGCCTCTGCAGAATAGTGCAATCATATCTAAAAGAGATTATGAATAATAAACATAAGAAACAAAGTGACTATTGTAGATCTGTATGGTTATAATGATTATTTGGCTTATTCACAAGCTTTTTCTATCATCGTCATTATTATTATTACTATTTATCCACTTCTGACATTTAAGGCTGTCCCTACTAAGTCAGCTCATAAAAGATCTGGACCTTCCACCTTATCGAGTCTGTCCACAGAAACAGCAATAAGACCAAGAAACAGGAATAGCCGTGACATTTCAGCCGCTCTGCGACATATTTCGTCCTTCAGTGGACACCCACGACTTATTTATGAAGGCCCCAGTTTCAATTGTGTTGAAAGAGGCAGCAGTTACAGTGATTTGTTGTTTAATTCAGCTTTGGGTCTTGAAATAAATTGCATTTGATGAATGTGTCATCTCGATTTTCCTGCCAGAGTTTCACAAATCAGATGCAGTCTTTGGCTCAGAAGTCGACAAATTACACTGATATCTTGTTTATAAAGTGAGATTGGGTCTGATGTAGTATAACCGTCTGCATGAGGAAGAGTTGACTGATAAATAAGAGCATCTGCTCAACGGACAGCTCACAACTTACAGCTCGAGTCTTTTCTAAACTTTGTTTCACGGATTGTTGCTGCCTTATGGTCTTTTAAAGAATAGCAGGCTACTGGAGGAGGGTACGGTTGATTGTTTCATCATGACAAACAACTCCAGAGAAGCCACCAGTCAGAAAAAAAGAGTGGTTTTATCAAATTAGTGAGAAAAACCAGTCAACACAACACACCCGCCACCAACAAACACGAGGCGGGACTGTGATTCAAAAGGAGGCCGACTCCAATCAGAACTACGTCCACCTCCTCATTACGGACTTCAAATTGTCAGCGACATCAAAGTAACTTCCCAGAATGCCGAGCTGCAGACCAGGGATGCTCTAAGCCATGCAGAAAACAGGCAGATACAGATTACAGCAGAGGCAGTAAGCATTTTTATAGAGGCGCAGAAAAAGACAAAAGAGATGAAAGCGCATCTGCCCTCTGTGTGACATCAATTCGCTCCGCTACGAGGCTTCTCAAAAAAGTATTTTTTTCTTTTACTTTTTTTAAAGGGTGCTTTGGACCCGTCAAAGATTTAAATTCACACTCCTCTCCAGAGTGCAATAAGGTTAGAGCTATCTGACATACAAATTCTTTCAATATCGCTCTGATGTCGAGTGGAACACTTGGACACAAACATGAGGGGGTATTCTACCAGCTGTTTTGTAAAATAAAGACACAAAAACATCTGGAAGAATGCAACAGCAGCAGTGAATGTGTGTGTGAGGGCATGCATGTATAAAACAACACATATCTATGAGTAGCTGTATAGAAACTACTTTTTTACACACACACACACACACACACACACACACACACACACACACACACACACACAAGGTCAAACTAGTTTATTAGAGGTATACATGTCTGTGTGAACTAATGTAAGCATAAATAAGGGGTAATACTAGAATAAATGAGAGGTCATACATGTGTATGTATGAAATAATACTAAACGGCGTCCCATTCATTCATCTCCCTTTAAGACACACTGCTGGCAGTGGAAAATGTTCATTTTTGCTTGAGTTGAGAATTTAAAAAAGCAGAAAAAATGCAAAGCAGAACAGGAGACAGAGCAATAGAGACAGAAAGGAGTGCCTCTTAGCAATGACAAAAACCCACTGTACGCCTGTTGTATGCATGCAAGAGTGAGTGTGTGTGTGTGCGTGTGCGTGCGCGTGTGTAGACACAAAGTGTGAAAGCGTCAAATGGAACAGAGAGGTCACTGATGGCAGAGATGAAAATGAGCAGAGACATGCTGACTGATGTGAGCACGATTACAAAGAGCTAAAACACACATTCACATGAAACAAACCAAGACTTTTAACAATTTTCTCTTCTGTGTGATTTTATTCAGAAGTTGTGAAATCCAGCAAACTGTAACTGCAGGTTGTATTTAGCAGCTTTACAAATGCAAAGGAATTTTGTCTTGTCTAATAAAATCATTTGACAGCATGCGAGTGAGGCTTGGACACAGAGCTGGTGTGTAAGCCCGTGGTCATGTGCTCTTCTTAAACCCACTTGGCTCAGGGCACAGAGGGTTCCTACTGGAAAACAAGCTGAAGTCAAGGGCGACTGTTTGTGTTTGTCTGGGGGGCGTTTGGCTCTCTGTGCTGCTTACATGTGCTCCAAGTTATGACACAAAAGGTCAAACAAACTGAACCTCTCCAAACTTAACGGCTATAAGTTTTTATGCCTCTGCACAACCAAAGACTGTCTGTTCCCCTCGAGAGAAAGAAATACATGGGGAGAAGATGGACGACTTTATTCTGGTGCAGCTTCTTTTTTATTCCATTTCTTCTTTGTCGTGTTTATAATAATGTTTAAGATGTGCTTGAAGGTTTAATATATAGACAAAATAATCATCTGGACATGCGTAGATGAACTGCAGCACCGGCGTGGGGTTTGAGGGTTGCAGCCTTCATGCAGCAGCAGTGTTCAGCTCCTCCTTGTTAAAAAAGATTGTGTTTCTACAAACTTTGCATTCAAACTAAATGCATCCAGCCTCTTCAACAGTCCAATTAACGTCACTTGATTTACTCCCCTCTAATGTGCAATTTAAAAGCCTTTACAAACAACCACTTAACATTCATTCCTGTCTGTACACTGCTTGGGAAACGACTGAACTCAAGAGCACTTTGCAGCTGTGTGGCTGTTTAAGAGTTCATATGGTTTTATTCCTTTCAGCAGAAATTCCTATATTTGGTCAGAAAAAGGATGTTTTAAAGTAAATACATGTTTTCAGTCCCAGTCCTGAGGGTCTGCCTAAAGCTCATGACTCCTGGTGAAGTTGCAGACATTTTCAATCTAAAATTGATCCCATAATTCTGCTTATACGGTGTAAAATTAATCTATATCTTTTGGGGGTAACATTATGCATAAAAGGGTGATTTGAACTGTGCTTGCACAGAGCATCTCCATCTGGCACTTAGACCATGAGACTGCTTTAAATCAGCCTGCTGCCTGTAGGTTATGTTGAATATTAGAACGATCCACCGCTACACAGAAATCACAGGTTTTATCCATCTGTGCTTTGAACACTCAGCCTTAAATATTAATGCTGGTTCAGGCTTACGGTTACGTTCAACCGCTTGAATTTTTAATATTCATATTTGTCTGTAATCAAAAAGTAAAAACAACTTAATGTTGACCTTGATTTACATTTTGTTCTGCTGATCAGTGTTGTTTAGCTCTTCATCAATTCATGGATCAACATTAGGGATGCTCTGATCTGATCATGTGACCGGGAATTGGGCCTGAACTCGTAATTGTCAAAGGATCTGGAATCAGGTGGAAAAGATCAGATATAACCTTAGAAAACAACAAAAATTATCTTTGTGATTCATCCTGAGATGATAACAATGGCTTAGTGTTATTTTTAACAAGTTCCACAACTCCATTATTTCTTGTTTCGCAGACGACGACACCATAACTTCACAAAATCGACGACAGGCGGGGAATTCAGAGACCATAACATGTAGCTGTTAGCTAGCAGACTAATGCAGATCTAACGTGTCGCCACAGAAGAAGAGAACATTTCTGCAGTTTGGACGTAGTTTAAACCAGACAGCGAAGGCAGTTTGCACACTGAGTAGAAAAGACAGAGCTGCCTTCAACACTATGAATCTGATACGCTACCTTAAAAACAAACTTCCTACTTCTCCATCTGATTTTTCCTTCAGCCGTCGCCACAGCAAATCACCTGTCTGCATTTAGTCCTAGTCTGCTACATTAAAACAACCATCCAGCTCAGTTTACTGCAGCAAACATCGGGTATTGAAGTCTCCTGGAGCCGCGATATGAGTTTTGTTTTGTCACTATTTTACAGATGCAGCTCTACAGGTGTGGCGTAGTGAAGAGGCAGCAATGATTACATCTGGGGCTGCATGGTGGCGCAGTTGGTAACACTGCTGCCTCGCAGCTAGAAGGTTGCAGGTTCAAATCTTGGCTGCAACCTTTCTATGCAGAGTTAGCATGTTCTCTCTATGCATATGTGTGTTTTCTTCAGGTAGTCCAGTTTCCTCCCACAGACCAACATGCATGTTAGGTTAACAAGTGACCCCAAATTGTCCCTAAGTGTGACTGGTTGTGTGCCCCTGTGATGGACTGGAGACCTGTGCAGGGTCCCCCACCTCTTGCCTGATGACTGCATTATTAAAAATTTTAAATCCATAGTTTGACAACACTTTGAAGACATCAGCGGTTTTGAGTATTTTAGTATTTTCTAATAATTTAATTTTTAAATGGGTGATTTCTTCCTTTAATTTACATTTTATAGTGGATAACAGCAAATAACAATAAAAAAAACTGAGTGACTTTTCCTTATAATTATTTTAATGGTGAACGTTGCACATTTACAGGAATGTAAACATGAATAAATATTTGGTTTTGATGTGCTGAGCCTCTGGCTGCCTGCTTTAAAATGACAGCCTGCCTCTTTAGCTCAGAGCACTCTGCTCATTAGGCAGCGCATAGTTTGGATAAACTTAATGAACAGAGTGTCGTTAGGTCATAAAAATGACAGAAAAAGCATAGAGGCACGGTGATGTATTTTCCTCTCCCTGTCCATGCAGAAGAGCCAGCTCTGGGGATCTCAGAGTTTTAATTGAGCAACGCTTAGCTGCAATTATCAGAGTCCCAGGTGGACTGAGTCTGTATTAAATGGTGTAAATGAATACCAGCAGGATGCTGAGAGCTGAAGGACACAACAGTCTTTAGTCTCACGCTCCAGGATTTGTGACTTGTCTTTGAGCTGGCAGGCAAGTTAACGTTTTCAATTCATGAAGTTATCTACAAAATTATGATGAAATGTGTTTTACATTATGGGATGTTTGTGAAAAAAGAAAGAAAGATAATGTACTGACTGTAAATCAATGCAATATCATCAAAACAATATAAAGCTTCAAAAGTTATGTTTCATAAAGATGTTGAATGTAGATTTTTCTAATGGTCTGACTTTATTATGCTTTAGAACTGTAAACTATTGTCATATCCACAGGCAGTGGCGTCCCCAAGGGGTGGCCAGGGGTGGCTATGGCCACCCCACTGGCCACTCCAGGGAAGACCAGTGTTCTTTAATAAGTCATTTTTAAACCATAAATTTATCTTATTTAATGAAGACATGTAAAACCCTATAAAAAGTATACATTTAATGAATAAATAATCAGAATTTAAAAAATGTTTACGTCGCTGCTGCTCACCATTTTCAAAACAAAAGTTTCAATCACCGTATTTTTTGTGGATGTTTTAGTGAAGAAACAACAGGCGAATTAAGCTGTTCTAAAATTCTGAAATAAATGTTTCAAATGTCTTTTTCTAAAATTTTTGTGGGGTTTTTTTTTGTGAAAAATTTGGTGTGCCTCCCAAAACTGTTCTCAAGCCCCTTGGCCACCCCTATGAAACTTTTCTGGGGACGCCACTGTCTACAGGTGTGGATTACTGAACCATAATTAAGAGAAAACCTCACAATTTAGACACAAGGTTTTGGAAATATCTCAAACGATTGCAGAAAGGAAGAAAGATCCTCTGGAAGTCAGGCACACACATCCAGTTTACCTGTTAAATGTTTTTAGAATTCTAAACAAACTTCAACGATTTTAGGTATTTTCTAATCATTCTAGTTTTAGTTGAGGAGAACAGGAAATATAAATTTTAGCAGCAGGAATGTAATTTCAGAAATTTTTTGAGGAAAGCTATTACTGATTTCTACAGAAGTAATTAAAGATAGGAATGTAGTTTGATTACATATTAAAATGGCTTGCTTTAGAACTGTATACAGTAGGGATGTAAGAAAATGTTGATACTAGGGATGCAATGGTCCACTTTCCCCACGGTCCAGTCCGTACCTCGGTTTTTGGGTCACGGTTTCGGTCCACTTTGAATTGTAGAAAAGCTTAAGAAAATCTGAAATTTACTAACTTTATTTTATTCACGCAATAATATAACTTTTCAGATGTATTACTTGTAGTCCAGTGTGTAATAATATGTTCAGAGACCAACAGAAATGTCACTTTTAAAATGCCTTTTCAATGTGGTGTCAGTGAGAGGCTAGGGCGACCGAAGCGGGACCGGGAGGGACGAGTAATTTGGAATTGTAGGATGTCCAAGGAACGTCCCGACTCGGGAGTGTGTTGTGTGAGGGGTTGTGGTTGTGGCGTCAAAGTGAGCCTCTGAGTTCACCGTTTTCTCTCCTCGTCTTTATATTAAACTGCAAACCAGAAACGTTCCCACACTGAAGGTTTGTTTGAAGACGGCGCATCGCATGTCGCCGTGACTAAGTTTCTCTCTGTAGCGCTTGTTTTGCTCAAACTTTCAGCTCAGTGGGGCGGGTCTAACCTGTGACTGGATATTTACTCGCGGGTAGGGAGGGGGTCTGCTGTGAGCAGCTTCAGACGAGACTAGAGCGGGCACACGTAATGAAATTCATCTGCCTGGACAGACAAACGCACCCTGGTGCCGTGTAAAGCATGAAATAAAAGGACCAGCGCATAAATAATGGCAAAACCGAAGTCCCGCGGTACAAGAGGGTAGATTGTCCCATGCAGGGAGGACCGAACGGTCCGGGATTTTACCGCGTACCGTTGCATCCCTAGTTGATACACTAAAATATTACAATATTTCATGGTATGGTACTGAACTGATAATTGAGAGCAGTATATCGATTGTTTTATTGAGTAAACACAAACTTTTACTGTATAGGGAGCCCATAAGTCATCATCTTCTGGACCATGGGTCACTGGAAATAAGAAAAAATGAATGCAAGTCAATGGGGTTATAAAAGTTATTTTCTAATTCTGTTTGATATGTGAAATGGATTTCACATATGACGTTCATGAATTTTAGAGACACTATTTTAAAGTGCTTATTTTCAAATGGCAGCCAAAGTTATTTTAGGTTGTGTGAAAAGAAGTAATGGACTACAAATTTTCGTCTCACCAATTTGATATTGTTAGTTTAGCGAGCTTCGAATCCTCCTTTCAGGACCAAAGAAGGAGCATTAAATGTGGAGAAAACCACTATAAATCTGGCCATGTGGTAAGTAGCAGGCAGCTACGCTGGGGGAGAAGAGATTCTGTGGTGACGTCATATATGCGACAACTGATTTGTAGTCATTTCAATTACGAATTTTTTCAAGCTAATAAATCTTACATTACATGACAGACATAGTCGAAACACACATCATTACTTTTCATTTAACAGAGAACTTGGCAGTTTTGGCTTGTTTTTAGCACCCCCTAGTGTTCGTTAGTGAAAGTGAAAGTAAAACTTCCCTTCTCGCTGTGCGTTCGTCTCCTCAGCCTTCATTAGTGTCTACAGGAGCGGTTCATCACTAAATCAAACAAATCAGCTGTGTTCATGATCTAAAACATGCAGGAAACATGATGGAAGCAGACTGCAGCGCCAGGTATGTCAGCTGAACTTTTTCTAAATCCAGCAGGGCACGGCCCATCATGCTGAAGTTGTAAATGTGGTATTCTGGCCACAGAGGGCGGTAGGGGTCTGAGTAACATTTCATTAACCCTGTAAAGGGTCGTTTTAGCACATACTGGCTCAAGAAAATTATTTAAAAATATAAAAAAGTTGCATAGTATGGCTTTAAAATGAAGTACAACATATGTGTGATTCAGGGCGTAAGGCAAAGCGGATTAGAAAATAGCTTTTATGTCCCTGTTCACTTCCATTCATTTTCTTTGTTCTGGGGACCCATGAGACGACCATAAGGAGAGGAGTCTTAGGCTATGTTCACACTGCAGGCAAAAGCGCATTAAATCCGCATGTTGACCTGCCTGTGACCCTTATCTGATTTTTTTGTGACAGTCTGAACAGCACAGTTCCGATTTTTCCTAATCCGAGCCAGGTCATTTCAATATGTAGTACTGATTGTGACACATATGCGCATTTTTTGAAAGCGACTGCAGTCTGAACGGTCATGTTGCATTAAATCCACCTCCTACGTCACTGCTCAGCGGAGGTGAGCGTCGTGTCAGGACTTTTCTGAGGAGGAGTGCTGAAGAGCAGCACTGACAGAAGGATTCAGGGGTCTGTGGGACATCCTGTCAAGTTTTGGAATTAAAAACACAAGAAAGCATGAAAGCGGGAGGTGCTGCTGGAGCGAAGCGCATCTCCGGTCTCGGCCTCCGTGAGAGCGGGGCGGGGGTTTTCCGTGAATGAACCAAAACTTTTTCAGGGAATACCAACTTGGGAAGACGGCGGGAATAAGGAGTAAAATAGTTTTTAAAATAGTTTCCACCCCAAAACGAGAGACTCAGGTGTGATCCTGTGGCTGAACTGTCAGTGAAGGCTTTCACATCACAACTCCACCTCTCCTGGTTCTGACTGTGACTTCTTGTCCTCTGCGCATGCGGGTCGCTTTGGGGCCGTGAAACGTTCACACTGGAGAGTGTTTGATGTCGCATTTCAGTTATAATGTGAACAGTCACAAAAGAAAATCGGATTTACTCAAAAAATCGGAATTGAGCATCAAGACCCGCAGTGTGAACATAGTGTTAGGCTCCCTATTTCTTTTTGTGTGGCGCAATTACAACTCCGACTGCTAGGTGGCAGCAGTTTTTACCGCCTTCATTCTGGCGGAACAATGAAATACTGTGATAAATCTGGATGTGTCTTGGAAGTTTTCCAATCAAATTCAGTCTTAAAATTTCCAAAAATCATCTGGCCTTTAGTATCACAAATGATCACAAATATCGTCTCCCCTTATTGTGATAAATATATCGCCAGATTCTTGCCAGTAGACCATACCCAACAAAACCACCTTGTTTATATTTAAACTTCAGAGAGTACCTTTACAAAATGTATGCAGTTTAAGTGGTGTTATGAGTAGTGAAACATCTGATCCTTTCTCACAGCATCAGTCTGGTTGACACCAAGCTGTCAGCAGATGAATGAATCAGAGATCAGACTGTGACGGCCTTGTCACATATTTTATAATGCAGGTTAAATCAAGCTCAGACTGTATCCACTTGTATACACATTATGACACCCTAAATGAGGAGTAGCCTGTGACCCCATTAGTTGCCAGGCAACCTGGACTACTCTTTGGAAAAAAAAAATCACACCTGCCCTTTATCTACCAAACCATCTCAGCAGCCTCTTCCTCTCTCCGACACACCTGTCAGGGCAGGAAGATAAAGAACGAGGAGCAGGATGAAGCAAATTCTCATTAAACGGGTGAAAAATTGATCCCCAAAAGTTAAACAGTACAGCTCAATAAAGAGCGATGGGAGCAACGCAGGACAAAGCTGGAAAAGGCAGTGAGGGAACACAGAGTTCATGTGATTGTGACAAATTATCCTTTTTCTTTTTTAATCTGTGGAACGCTCCTGGAAGGTAAAACGTCATGCATGATGCATAAGAGTGCAATGATGTTACACGTGCAAATCACTTCAGTATAAATGGCACACGTGCACGCATGCATTAGCAGCTGATCTGCAGAGGGTTATCTTCTTCCTACGGAGTCTTCAAGTGTGTTTACAAGACATTAATGTGTAATATCATTTAACAATGCAAGCATCACAGAACCTGTAAATGTCCCTAACAGCTGCTCAGTGGCTTTATCTCTGTGTGGGCTGATCAATAGGGACAATCAATAATAAAAAAAGAGCTGTGCAGTGAGGGCATGAAGCAGCAGAGCTTAGGAACACATTCTGCAGCACCGCATAAGAGACTAAACACAACAAAGCAAACAGCCTCAGGGAAAATACGTGTTTCAATTAGGTTAATAAACCAAAGTTCAATAACAGATTCTGCCTCACATTACAGAATCCCCATGGCAACGTATAGCGTTATTTCCATCCTTCTATATCATTTTTATTTTTGGTTTGTTTTAGTCCCCCAGCTTCCTCTTTTCCCAGCCTTTCTGGTCCTCTGGTCTCTTTGTTAGTAAAATCACAAGAGAAAACATCTGAGGTTGGAGCAACAGAAATCAGATGCAAAAGCATGAGGGGAAAAGGAAACCTCAGAAACAACAAATGCAGCAGCATGATAAAGGTCTGTAATATGAGCCCCAGAAACATTAAAGGGACATTAACTGCTACAAGAACCGCAAAACTACGGGCAAACACCACAAAGAATAAATAATCTAAATTAGTTCAGCTCAGCAGGAGAAAAAGATCAGCCACAACGACATTTCAGTCCTCTTATCACCAAAAGAATCAACACAAAAATAAAAATGTTTTTACATAAGGGAAGCTAAACATGACCAACATCTGCTCCATGGCTGTAATGTGAACTTTCACATTATGCATCAATGTTTTTACTGATTGAGGTTATTTCCCACCATTTAAAACCAACTCTTCTCAACTGTGGCTTTATTTTCATCCCACGTGTTTACCACTAGACGACTAATTCTAACAACTACGATATTTGTCAGAGCAAAAACATTAAAAACAGACCAGGTGCAGGAGGCCGTCTGCATTTTAAACCATGCTAAATAAACAAAACAAAATGCGACAAAGTATTTTGTATTCTGATTCATAATCCATGCAAATTCTCACATCACGGGCTACAAGTCTGCATCTGTTCACATTTAAATAGCCGGTGCTCTGAGGCGTTCTGTTGTCACAACACAACAACACAACCTTCTCACACACTGTAAGTAATACAGCCAGCTAAACACCTCCACCGTCGAGCAAATGAACAAGACTTGACACTGTTTTCTAATTAAACCAAAGCTCCACAGCCCAACGTGGCTTTCTAACCCTCCAATTTAACTTCACTGGGGAGTACACACACACACACACACACACCACTTGATTGCTGCCAGAAAGACAGCAGCACTCATACACTTAGATTTGTAGCATGTACTGATGTTAATACACACACAGACACACAAATACAGGTCCTTCCTCTTCACACACACACACACACACACACACACACACACACACACACACACACACACCTGTCTGTGGCAACAGTCCATAGAGATAAGAAAGCTGACAAGAGCTGCAGGAGCCAAAGCCGGGAGCTGTCACACTCATTTCACCGTGACACCTCCAGGCTTCCTCTCTCGCTCTCTCACACACACACGAACACTCACACACACACACACACGACGGCACTGTTGAATTTAATTTTTCTTTGCTGTAATTTTAAAAGCACTATAACTTTCATACACTGCACTTAAATCCCTCCTCCTGAGTCAACGTGACAAGAAATAAAAATGTGCTTCTGCTTTAATCTCAAGAATTAACATTAAACCTGATGTAATTCTAGTCTCCGCCTTTAAGAGGACTCATCCTAATAAGGTGTCAAAGTCAGAGATCACAAAGACCAGCTGGCGGGTTGCTTTATTCTCACACGACCCACAATAACAGCACGGATGGTGCACAACTTAAACGTTCCTACAAAATATATAAGTTTACAAACAACATCATGGGAAGGTGTTGGAATTCATTTTAAAGACTTGAAATATAATAAAAAGCAAAGTTATGTTTCATGCTGAAGAGAATTTGCATGTAAGGCTGGTTTTGTAAGAATTAGCAAAAAAAAAGGAATAATACTTTCATCTTCTTGGCTTATAAAAAGGAGAAGAGTTATATTGAAGATTTTACGCATTAATTCTCATTTTTCTTAAAATAACTTAGCATTAATGTGCTCTGTCAGCTTGAATAAAGCAGAGGGAGCCCCTGGATGACCAGACTGATTAATATTGACTGAGACTGTATGAAGCGGCTCTCTACATGACAGAGAGGGACAGCTGCATTAAATGTAATTACACAGATTTCACTGTTTAACATCAATGTTAAATGGCGTGTAACTAAATTGACACATCCATCTCCTCCGTTAAAGCTTTAAACACATGGAGTATATATATATATATATATATATATATATATATCTTCTTGTGGAATCTATTGAGATGAGTAAGTTTATTCAAGAATTATGATTTTAAAGTAAGTAAATGAACCTAAACCACCACATGAATCAACTCTTTGCCTCTCCTCTTTGAAAATTTACATTTAGTAGGGGTGGTTATTGGAAGGAATCTATACGATTGTATATAACACAATACAGCGAAGACGATACGATTTATTACGATACTAAAAGCCAGACAATTGCAATTTTTAAGACTGAATTTAATTGGATAAATCAGGCCAGACACTTTCAAGACACATCGAATGTCATCTCGTTGTTCTGTCAGAATGAAGGCTGTAAAACCTGCTGCCACCTAGCAGTCGGAGTTTGAATTACACCACACAAAACAAATACAGTATGTTTGCATGTAAATTCTCAATAAAAAACAGGACTACTATACGACTACGTTTAAATATCTATTCAGATAGAAAAGATGTTCCACTGAGTCAATGTTTTTTTACATCTTTAACTTTTAGCTTGTTGGTTTTTTTTTAGGGATGCTCTGATCCGATCACGTGATCGGAAATCGGGCCCGATCACGTGTTTTTAAAAATCGGAATCGGGTGTAAAAGATCGGAAATTGCCTAAAGACTGCAAAACATCGGGGTGTCTAAGTGTGCTGCAGCACCTGAGCTGCCCGGTAGCTACAGGTGCTATGCAGGGAAAAGTTAGCCTGCCGACAGAGGCGCCACATGCCTGCCCAGTCACAGGAACATCAATCAATACAGCTGCAGATTGAGGGAATAAACAACTTGAAATATGAGCAATGCTGCTACTTTTAATATATTCATAATGTTAAAACATTTTTTAATCAATGCACTTTCTAAAAAAGTGAAAGAGAAACTTAAAGGACAATGTGTTTTTTTTTTCCTTCTTATTTTAATGCTTTCCTGAAAATTATTTCCTTTTTTCTTATTATTTTAATTATTTCCTGAAAAGTATCGGATCGGCAGATACTCAAAATCAAATGACTCGAAATCGGATCGGGAGCAAAAAAACATGATCGGAACATCCGTAGTTTTTTTTATATTTGTTTGCTGTCTAACTTTCCTATTCACTAATATATATGATCGTCTATCCACAGTCTGCATATTAAACATGATGCAATGCTGCTGCTTTCGTTAATGGAGCCCCTGCTTCTCATTAAGTATCCAATTTGGCTTAAACTTAAATTTTGCCTTATGAACAAAGTCATAAATAAGGATAAGCCACTGGTTCATAATGACATTTATAAAAATCAGATGTTTTTATGTTGTGAAAATAATTTTATATTATTGAGGAAATCATTAATCAGTACATCAGTACACACTAAAATCACCCTGCCATCTTTGGATCCTATACCGTTTGCTTTTCATTCAAAGTGGTCCTTAGGTGATGCCAACGTAGAGGCCTTTCACACTATCTACCAGAAAAGTACTCGGACAGGATTCCGTTTCTCAGCTTCTTATGAGCCTTTGACACAATAATCTCACAGGAGAAAAGTAAAGCTCTCTCTGCTCAAACAGTTCCCTCTGTCCCTGGATTTTGGACTTCCTATGACAAAGATGACAGAATGCGTTGGCAGTAAGAGACATCTTTCTCCATCAAACTGAGCACAGGAATCCCTCAAGGATGTGTACTCGGTCCTTTGTGCTTCACTCTGCTGAAATATGAATATTCAGTCATATTTAGCACAAATCAGATGATTAAGTTTGCTAATGAGGGACTCATCACTTATGATCATTAAACATTGTACAGAGTCTGTTTACATTGGTGATCTGGTGTGAAAACAATCTCTTCTTTAATGTCAACAATGCTAACAAGTGTGGACTTTGCTAGAACAGATTAAACATGCTCCAGGACATCAATGATTGTCCTGTGGACAGGGTCGACAGAACTACACCACGAGAATAGCTGAGTGAATCAAAGATACAAGAAGAAAACCTTCAGTGTCAGGAAACACCCCTTTAAAAAGCTGATTCTTCTCCTTCATTCTTTAGACAATAAAGCTGCTTAATTCCCATTAACACTCATCTAGATCAAACAGACCCAGTTTTGTCTTGGTAGATTTGATCACAAACAGATACATGTATGGCTTCTCATCCAGTAGATTTACTGTAAAGTACAGATAGTATGTCAAGCTAACAGCAAATGAGTCAACATTACTTCATTTAGGCTCCTCTCTGTACAGTAAACCTGATGAACTCAGACAATGTAGACATGAATGACCTCATCACTTTAAATAACATTTATTTTATAATTATTATGCACATTTCTATGCTAAAGCACAAATCACTGTTGAAAAAAGGCTTTGGTGATGCCGACACTAAATTCTGAAATGACCATCTGAATGTTGCAACTAAAAATCATTACTCATCAGACCAGGAAATATATTTTTCAGTTCTGGTAAACCTGTTGAGTTTTTGGGTTAGGGTTTCCCGTTTCCTGTTTTTAGCTGACATGAGTAGCCTCTGATGTGGTCTGCTGCTGCTGTAGTCCATCTGCTTCAAGTTTAAACGTTCAGAGATGGTATTCTGTAGACCTTGGTGTTCTTCGTGCTTTTAGTTGCTCCTTTGACCTCTGACACCAACAAAACATTTCATCCACACAGCTGTCCTTTGCTGAATATTTTTTCTGTTTTAGACCATTGGTTAGATGGCTGTGGATGAAAAACCCAGTAGATCAGCAGTTTCTAAAATATTCTGACCAGCCCACGGGGCATCAAGAATCACACCACATTCAGAGTCACCCAGATTCCTTTTATTCTACATTCAGACAGGCTCAGTTTGAACTTCAGCAAATCATCTTTACCACATATTTGCTGCCATATGATTGGCTGATTAGCTACGCGAGTTAACCAATAGTTGAACTTATGCCATTAAACAAAGACTATGGAAATATTTTTGCAATCAGTAGCAAAGTTATTGAATGCATCTGTGAACTCTTGACTCACAAAGATATATTTACAAAAATAAATAACAATAATAATAATAATAATATGAAAAGGTTCAACTATAAATAACTCACATTTTGTAGCAAAAATAAATACTTTAAGTCCCAAAACTAGTATCTGATATAAACACAGATTATTGCATGAATTAATCACCTAAAATTACACACCTAACAGCCTTACAATAATGGCGATTAAGCCAATAATTTATGCCTGAAATCTGCTGCTTGTGACTCATTGTTGACTCTAGTCTTCTGGCACAATGTTGAACTCTGACTTTTTATTACAAAGACAGATTTTTTTCTTCCCAGTCGTCTGTCATCTGCACCGATGATTCAACCGGGTGAGTTTTGTGCCACCTAGCTTTGAAAGTTAGCTCATAGTATTCACATAAAATGATGATGCCATATAAATAATGATTTGTGATGCATTTAAAAGCTATTTAATACTCCCTGACTGGATCTTCTGACAGCATTTCAGAAATTTGCATGTCTTATTTCTCGGTTTAAATTATTGTCTCCCTGCGGTGATGGATGAGTGATCTTGTAATAATTGTGTATAAAATCAAATCAAATATGACTTAATAGGTTTATTGGAATTTTTCACTGTAAAATACTTTAAAAAATGTCAAAGGAAATCTTAAACAGAGATAGTTACTGCATTAATCTGCCATTTTAAATCATTTAAGGCATTTTACCAACGCCTGGAAGATTTTTAACACATTCATTCTTTGCCTTAAATTTATCTACTTCTCCCTTTTCCTATTCTCATCTCTGAATATTTTAGTATTGATGAGCCCATTACTGATAACACAATGCAACATCAGCATCTTTCTTCAGTTTTTTTCTGACACACACACACACACACACACACACACGCTCTCTCTCTCACACACACACTAATCAGAGGTCAGGTTACAACTCTACTGCTGAGCACTTGTGTGCATCTCTGCGCGGGTGTGTTTGCTCAGCAGGGGGCTGGGGAATCTAACTTCCTGGCATCAGTCCCACAAATTTCAATATTTTCAGAATAATAACCACTCATGATTGCTCATTGGCACAGAAGTACACAGATTATGAGGGTGATGTGTGCTGGTTGTCATAAACCGGTAGAAAAACAAAATGTGAGGATTAATTTGGAAAGGCTATTTACAAAAACATGAAAACATGATACTTCTGAAATATTAGCAATGAAAAAAACAGTACAATGCTTTCTACGGCAAACCTAAAGTAATGCTCTGGTTTCGTTCTCTCCAAATGGTCAGAATTACTAAAAGCATCAGTGAGATTAAATTATACTGTGTGAAAATACTGTTTTATAAACAAATGTTTGTATAAAAGTTTGCACATGTGACAGGTGAGTAGTAAAACCCAGATAGTCTTAATTCATCTAAATCCAGGTTGCACAAAAACTTTTTTCTTCCTAAAGTTTTTCAGATGTAATTCGGACTACATCATATAAAATCCACTTTATGGAGCTTTTGACCATATTGTTATTACCTCATGAGAAAACACCCCCAAAGGGGTTTTGGCTTCCAGTTTCCTGTCTCAGCTGCAGGTCCTCTGCTGGTCTGCTATTGCAAACTGATGGGGCCTGTTTGCATCATCATTCCCCGCTCCTCCCCATCCAGGTAGTGTAAAAATCTGGAACCCGCCTCCCCTGGACTGTAAACATTAACACTTCCCAAGGAAATGCATTTTTAGCTGCGAGAGGTAATGGAATATGTTCCGTCATCCCACAGGAGAGTTTAATCACCAGATTTTATCTTCAGGAGCTCTCAAAATCCACTCCAGAATGGATTTGTCCATAACCGTGATTTCACAAACTGCTAGTTAGACCTTTGCCGAAGTGGACGGATTTTTTTCTTCAAAATGGCACCATTCCAACATCAAAACCACCCGACCAGACCGGGTGAGTACAACCAAAATGCTAACTGCTAGCCACTAGCTGAATGGTTATAAAGTTTGGTGGGTGAGCATCAGGTCGTACTGGGACAATGATTCATCCCAGCCAGTTTTTCTCCATCCGTGTGTGTGTCATAACGGCTTCTCCGATGGAGAATTGGGGGGAGGGGGGGTGCACCCAGTGTGCATTTTGCTACAAACGCTTTGTTGTTTTTCTTCAAGGTCCGTGATGCTTTGCTGGGGATATAGGGTTATGTGGAATTCACACGGGTGGAGGCGGGACTTCATGAAATCCAAGTTTCTTATTTCAGGGCTGATAGAAAATAATTTACATTCAGAACAAATGACATCTCCATAGTGCCAACAGTAATATTTTAAAGGAGTCATCACCTGAAATTTTCACTTTTCCACTTGAAAAAATGTCTATAATGGCTTCCTAATGATTTTTCACTGGCTGAGAAGCCGATATTTAACATTGACGCGTTTAATCTTGCCTTCTTCAACCAGCTCACATGCACCCCACGAGCACACGCATTCCAAAACGAGAACTTGAGTTCTGGCCATATATGCCGACACAAAGGTCGAATATAAAGCAGCAGCGAACAAACCAGCACAACAAAGCTCATTTCATAACGTGAAACGCATAAATTATGTCTTACCGTTGACGACTTATGTTATAATCCGTGTTATGGCAGACAAAACTCTGATCGGTTTGTGTATTCCATCTTCACAACAGCATAAGAGCCGATGCCTGGCTGTTAGCTCGCTTTGTCCCAACTCAACAACATGCGAGGGCGCCATTACGCACGAGGCGAGGGCTCGTACATACACCGTTGTATCCCGTAGGTCACTGCCAGGTCGGGTTCAGTTATAACTTTTGTTGGTTTGGAGCAAGACGCTGAAGCTGCGTCCTGCTTCCTTCCACTAATCAACGCGCTCCTCAGTCCTGCGCGCGTCTAAGACAGCCGAAATATCGCGTGTGATCTCGGGAGAAAATATGCCCTTCACAGAAAAGGATCAAAAAAGCACATTTTTTATTTATTTTTCCAATACAATTTATCTTAATGGTCTAAAAGACTATAATAGGACATAGATATCCACGGTATTATAGGCGATGACTCCTTTAATCATATGTGGGCCTAAACTTGCTCTGAAAGGTTTAACATAGCATGATACAGTTCCTTTAAATGCAACATGTAAGCTCATTTTGGCACAAATGGGAAGTTAATCAAAAGTTAAGAATGTTAAGAAATCATTAATCTCATTAAGAAAATTTGGAAGAAATTTGAATCAGAAAATAAAAACTATCAACACAGCAGCTAATTAGACATGTGGCAACACCATTTTATTAGTCATCAATGGATTACCAGGAGTCACCTTTATAATGCATTTGTGTAGATCAGAAGATCCACAATGTGACCCTGACAGCCACATGACCCAACTACTGCTAATAAAACAAGATGGTGAAAACACAAACAGTCTCTACCATCAATACACTACTTTTATCTATTCGTGTCTTTTAATAATATGGTAAGAGAATTGTAATTTGCAGGGGGGGTTGCATTTAATTAAATGTCTGGAGATCATATAGGACCCAACTTTTGGTGCTTTATGAGTTGAGTCCCAACCCTAACTTTGGTAACCATTGGTGCTGATGTGGTCTACTATCTGAAATGCTTTGCATCAACACTTTTGCGTTAACAAGCATATGAACCTGTTCAGCTGATAAAGTCACTGGTGAGTGTATATGCTGAGAACCATGAGAGTACATAATAGCTTTGTACATAAATGTAAATAAAGACTTAAAATGATTCATTTTTCAAATCCCCAGATGTTCATTGAAGCATGCATCTTTCCAGCTGCAGTTATTACGGTAGCCATGACTGGTCAGTGAAAACTCATCACTCTAGCTGCTTGCATGCCATCTGCACTCATATTTTGTTTGAGCATCACACTTCCTCCCCCGACCTTCACTGATCACTGGCGCTGTCTCAGAGTCCAACCAGCTTTAGCTTGAGGGAAGCAGGTGAGACCAGCTACTGGGTCTAATTGCATTGCAGACATCACTGACATGACATCCATGTGGCAGATACATTATTCTCTCACCATTCGGGTTATTTTCTCCAGGACTGGCCAACAAATGTTAAGCGTAAGAAGCTTAAGTCTTCTTTGTGAAGGAGGTGAATGGAATCCATCGCCCTTGGGTGATTGCCTTTATTGAATTTACAACCAGTAATGAACGAGGATATAAAGAGAGTCAAACACATCTGGAGACTTTGACTTTTTGTGTAAAAGAAAAAAAAGGAAGTTGATACTATAATAGGTGTCTCTATTTTCTAGTGTCTCAATGTTATTATCCAGAAAGAACGTCATCCAGATCCTAAAGAGGAAATAGTTTGCAGGTTTTCCAAACAGTGTTTCGTTTCAAAGTGAAGGCTTCACATATGAAGGCTTTTTGATCAGTTGCATGTCTGATCACAATCAGTCGGCTCAATCAGCAGCAGGAGCATTGCTTTAATTTTAAATCAGTCACAGAGATGTGAGACACTAACATTTGGCTCTGATGTTTAAAAGCGCACTTTTCCACACAGGTGCCCCGCTAACTGCAGCACCCAGTCCAACAAGGCAGCTAACAGGCCTAATGATTTCAACAACTGAGTTTATTGAACAGTGATCAGACGTGTCCTGAATATGCACAGAAAGGATGCCAAGTTGGGACTCAACACTGTGCTGCTTTGTTGAGTCAAATAAAGCAGCCAATTATTATAATGATCATGCCAGACTCCTTTGATCCACAGCTCAAATTTGCCATCCGTCTATGAGCCTCGGGATGAAGAACGGAAAACAACCTTGTTTTTACAACCACTCTGGATTTTTCCAGCAGATCCAACAACGCAAGTATTATAAGTGGAGTATTTATAAGGCAGCAAAATCTTTATGATTCAGTTTAAAAAAGATAAATTAGATGTACAATCATCCTTTTAATGTTTTTAAAATGCTGTGCAGTAACAGCTGTGATTCTTCCAGGTCAAATGCTGCAAATTAGTACATTTTTCTACAACCTGGCAACACCTGAGCTCATAATTGACAGTGACTCATCAACAAAGCTTTGCTCATTATTGAAAAAACACTCATAACGCTGTCAGTAAGAGCTTATTGGGGTGATTATGGAGTGTGCTGAATACACAAGCATACATTAGGAGTTCAGGGTCACGCAGTTTGCTCAAAGTCGAGTTTGAAATGGCCATTTTCACAAACGGGATTCAATTAGGTGGGAAATGCAAAGCAAATGCATGTGCTGAGTATTATTAGAGAAGCCCATCTGAGTTATGGTGGTGTGGAAGATACAAAGGCACGATAAGGTCAGAGAGGAGCAGACACAGACGCTCTGGCAGAGCATTCTGGCGATGTTCCAGCAGGACATATACTGAATGACAGTTCAAAGGAGATAATGACACCCAGCAGGTCACACACACACACACACACACACACACACACACACACACACACACACACACACACACACACACACACACACTCTGCGTTCAGACGCCATGTGTTTCTGGAGCCATTGCGCTGAAGTGGTAAGAAGCTTCAGGATGCAAATACCTGACCAGGTAGTTTAGAAGAGAAGGGAACACTTACATCTCAGAGGACGGCGGTTGGCTACGGCAGAGAAGCGCGTGACCGCACGCTTGTCCCATCGCGCATCCTGCCTCGCGCCACCTTTTTTTTAAAAAGAAATATTATTTTAGCCAAACAGCTGCAGTCAGAGGGACCAGGCGAGCCAGGAGGGACAGCAGCCTGAGAGTGGGATTCTCTGCCGGGTCGGGAGTGCTGAACGAGGATGGATAGATGACTGGGTGTGTGCTCCGCTCGCTCTCTGCCTGCCTCCCTCCGGTCTGCTCTCCTCTCGTGCTCTGACAGCGCGCGGGGATTGGTCAGGACCCGGTAACTGATATTCGAGCCTGTGGTGAGGATATATAACAGCTGAGCAGAGAGGGAGAGAGAGAGCTCACCCTGCGTTTGCAGCACCACATGGACGCATCAACAGTCGGAGCTGAAGCACGCGCAACTCATCCGCGTGCTCTGAAAAACAATTGTCCTCTCGCCATTTCCTGTTCCTCCGCGCGCACCGACCAGTCCATGCGTGGAAATTAAACTTGTGTCGTGAATATTAAACTTTCAAAGTGCGTCCTCGCGCCTCAGCCGCGTATTTTCACACAGCTCGCGCTCTTCCTCCTTACTTCACACCTGATATCCATTCCCTCTTCCCTCTGACTGAGATACTCGACTCTACCCGGCGGGGTTTCCTCGTGCGCCACGCGCGGCTCTCTTCTCCGGTGTTCAATCACGGGACACTGCAGGTCTCAAGGTCCGTCACACGTCCTATACCATATAAGGCCTTTCCAGTGGAGCGCGCGCTCAATAGTGAAACAGCCGTGGAAGTATTTGTCCAAGTTGAAAGCCTTTAGCCAAATGGAGGGTTTAAGTCGGTTATTTTTCTTGATAATTAGCTGGAAAAAGAATTTTTGTTGGTTCAACTAGAAGAAAAATGCATAATTTAGGTAGCGTTACCTTTCTGAAGCCATGAGCACCACAGGTGTTTACAATTATTCTGGCTGATTAGCCCTCCACCAGGCTGTGAGCACATTCTGACTGTGACTGATTGACAACTTTGTAATTTTGCTTTAATTACTCACAAATGTTAATCATTATATTCATCATCTTCTCCAGCGCTATATCCCACCCAACTCTAGCCTGAGCAGACCAATTAACAAACGTGGGAATAGGTATTAACTCTGTGTAATCATGTTTTGTTAATGGATTAACTGAATTAATTTATTAATTATTAACGGTCTACCTCCCAGCCTTCAATGGTAGAATTATCTATCCAGCATGTCCTCATTTTCTGCAGAGGTCTGGGAATCACTCACTGATTCGAATCAGGTGTGTGGGGGTAGAGAACCATCTTCTAAACGTGTTTAACCCTTAAACCTGTGGTGTTCAGTCCTGGTCCTTGAGGACCACCATCCAGTATAATTCAGAGGTTACTCTGCTTCAACACACCTGATTTAAATCAGTAGGTGATTATCAGGCTTGTGCAGAACTCGATGAGGTGCTGAACAGGTAGTTCAACCATTGAATCAGGTCTGTTGGAGCAGGGAAACAACTAAAACATGCTGGACACTGCCTGGGACTGAAGATCATAAGCTTGCCAAGCCCTGAACTGAAAACTGTTACAAATATATGATTTCTAACACTTAACATCAACCGAAAACTAAGGATCTTTCCACCAATATCTGTAGAAGTATCAAAGGAAACTCCAGAAGTCTATTCAAACCCAAGATGACCAACCTCTTTGAACTCCCCCAGTCAGATCATCACAAAGGGCGGTGATACATTTCCAAAAAGGAACAGTCATCAGCCATATCCTCTACACAGATGACATCATGCTATGCAGTGACCCATGCATCCACCTCGCTAGGATATACAGCGAGATACTGGAATGTCATTCGAACCGGATAAATGTGATTGAATAATTTCAGAGAAAGTGATCACAGCGAAGCTCTCGATTTACTGGTCGATCTACGTTCCTACCCTTTATGGTCACGAGCTTAGTGACCAAAAGAATGAGATCATGAATACAAGCAGCTGTAATGAGTTTTCTCTGCAGGGTGTCTGGGCTCTCCCTCAGAGATAGGGTGAGAAGCTCGGTCATCCGGGAGGGGCTCAGAGTAGATCCGCTGCTCCTCCACATCAAGAGGAGCCAGTTGATGTGGCTCGGGCATCTGGTCAGGATGCCTCCCGCATGGACGCCTCCCTGGTGAGGTTTCCCAGGCACACCCAACTGGGAGGAAACATAAAGGAAGACCCAGGACATGCTGGAGGGATTATGTTTCTCGTCTGGCCTGGGAACACCTTGGGATTTCCCGGAGGAGCTGGTCCAAGTGGCTGGGGATAGGGAAGTCTGGGCCTCTCTGCTTAGGCTGCTGCCCCCGGTTAAGCGGAAGAGAATGGGTGGATGGGTGATCACAGCTGCAGGGATTTAGCTTTCTGTAGGCAATATTCAGCATGTCTAAATTATCTGCAAAGAGTATGGCATGTCTTGAAAATCCAGCTGAATGATAGGGGAAAAGTCCAAGGCATCAACATGTATGCCCTGTCAGTCATTAGATATCCCACTGGTATGATAGCCTTGTCAAAGGAGGAGCTACAAGTGCGAATTCAAAGACAAGAAAGAGCTTCTTACAATGCAAAGGGGGTTCATCCTAAGTCCAGGACTGCAAGACTGTAAGTAAAAGCCAAGGACTAGCGAGCATTGCATCCACTGTTCAGGATTAAATGACTAATATCGTGTAGGAAAATGGTTGCAAGCAATGAAATGGTAATTAATTCTTCAGCCAACTGAAACTCAAGAGTCACTGTGAAAGGATAAGCCCCTGCACAGCATGTAGTACCTCCCGTTTGATGTTGCTGATGTTAATAAAACCTGCAAATACACTACGAAAGCACTAATCATAGCAGCACAAGAAAAGTCAAGGTCAGATAGGACCCAAGATGCCCGTGAGCAGCTTTGAGGAAAAACAGTGCAGGACCTAATCAATCTAAAGTGACAGTAACATAAAAAAAAGCTTTTGTTTGGGATGTGTTGAGCGTGTTGTACAATGGTTACAGTGTGGCTGCAGAAAATATGCTTCATGGCGTATGGATGATCTCCAGATGGCCGTCTAAACAGATGACGTCTGACTTAAACCAGACAACCTTGCTGTAACAGATAAAGACCAGAGGAGGTCCCAAACTCAGGCTGTGTAAATACATCCCAATATCTCTCTCTATCCACACAGTCCTCGCTCACAATCGTGTTCCACAGTCATACAGATTTATTGCTAAATGAAAGGCAGTTGGACAACATGAGATAAAATGGTTTGTTTTTTGCTTCCCACTGCATGGGTGTAGTATTTAAACTGGTATCCAAGGAATTCAGAGACAACATGATGTGTTGGATAAAAGGCGTTAGAGTAGAAGTAGATAGATGATGGGAAAGAGCCTCAGAAACATGAGATTGACTGGATTTCATTACCACAATCTCTAGTTTGGCTTTGATTGTGCACATTCGGTCACATTTGGTGTGCTGGCGTAAAGATTTGTGTGTGTGTGTGTGTGTGTGTGCAAGTGTGTGTGTGCCTGGGGCCTCCAAATTCAGTGTTTATACTTTCTTTTTTAGGTTTGTAAACTGATGGAACTGAAACTAAATGATGCGTCCCACACAATTAACACAGATGTAAAAATGGTTGAATAATGTTTCTTTAGTTTTGTTGGTTTGGACATCTGTGGATGTTTTTTCAGCTTCAAATCTAAAATCCAGCCTTTATTTGGCAGGAATTACAATTAAAAGCTTGCCATCACAGAGAAGCACAATCAAAAGCAGCAGCTGCTATGAGGCAGCAGTGCTTGGTGACAGGTGTTTCGCAATAAAGTGCACTGAAGCTTATTTTTATGAGAGAAAATTCCTGTTGCTTCAGCTTAGACGCCCAGAACGGGGCTGCTTCCGTAAACAAGACGAGACCAAAAGAAGA
Source organism: Aphyosemion australe (assembly GCA_006937985.1). Taxonomy (NCBI): domain Eukaryota; kingdom Metazoa; phylum Chordata; class Actinopteri; order Cyprinodontiformes; family Nothobranchiidae; genus Aphyosemion; species Aphyosemion australe. The sequence goes on along the minus strand of SSNS01000228.1, from coordinate 600,150 downwards.
AACCCTCTCTGTTTGTACAAAGACCAAAGCGAGCCGTTAATGTGATCCTGAACAGATTCCCTCATTAAAAGCTGATTTGTTTGTTAGATCAGACTAAAATTAGAAACACTTCTTCCCCCTGGGAGAGTCCAGTTCCCATATTTTTGAAACGAGCAAAGCTGTGGAATATGCCAGGTTTGAATGAGGCGGTAAAAGGCCAGGCGGTGTGAGATTTGCTTTAACTTCACAGCTCAGTAGGATCAATATCACCACCGGACTCGGCGCTTAATTGAGTGTCCCACAGTACGGTCTGATCAAGGACTTTAAATCAGATAAGGTCAAGAAAACAGAGACAAGAAGATTCCCCTAACATCAATTTAAAAGTTTAGTGACCGTGAAACTAAAATCCTCTTGTTATGATTTAACAAAGCTGTGTGGTGAAAAGACAGAGCTTCAGCTGATTGAGTTCCCCCGAGTGCCGCTCCTGTATCAGCTCCTCCAGTTGATTACATCAAAACCTGATTAGACTCACTGTCCTCAACTTGGAGTGTTTACTGACATTTACAGCGGGCCTGATCCACCTCTCTTTCATACTTCCTGGAATTTGAAAGTGCCGACTCCTCTGAATTATTTATGATCCTTTCGCTGCCCGTGGCCTGATTGGTAAACAGTTCTCAGTTGAACCATCATATTAGTGATAATGCAATGTTACAGCAGGCTGTGTTACAGAATGGTGAGTCGTTGCTCTGAGCTGTAATGCCTGCAGCAAACATATGGGCCAACAGTGTGGATGTAAATAAGATATTAGACAATGAGGAGGCGGAGTCAGTGTTTTAAATCATTGTTTCCTGTTCGTCAGGTGTAAAGATTGACCTTCACTCTGTTTGACGTGACTCAGATCGCAAACTATGAGGCAGAGAGTTGGGGAAGTGGATGTTTTTCTGTCTAGCTGGACTCCGTCTACTTCATTTTCTCAATAAATACACAGACATTTCCCTGGCGACCTCATTGACTGTGCCGGTGTTCAGTTTGGGCACGAAAACAAGCCACACGCAGTCTCAACAGCACACTTGTAGAATATTTTTTCTCCACATCTCCTCTCACTTGAGCAAATAACAAGCAACAGAACGATCTGAGGTCCACATTTTTGAGATGTATGACACTGTGCAAGGACAGGTGAAGTAATGAGGAGACTAGATCCCAAATGCAATGACTCGGGAAGGGCCGGACCCGACAACTGCACCAGGCACAGAGATGGATGTAAATGATTTATTACAAAGTTTGAAAATATACAAGAAGGTTCCTGGCTTTGCGGCTTCACTCTGCAACAGAACACAAACATCTGATGATTAACAGTTCATCGCGATGGCTTAAAATTAAATATACAATAATTCCCCTTGAAGGTTTCTGAGGTCGATTTGAAGTGAGGATCTTCTTAATAGCCGTGTTTCCACTATAGGAGTTTCTGGAAGGGGAAAAATTCACCGGGAGATAAAATGGCTCAGTCCTCTCAGCCGTAAGGTCTTCATTAAAAATCTGCTTTTTCAAGACTTTGCACAGACTTCAGCATATAGTGATGTCACCGATCAGCACCAAAAAGCCTCCACAGACATTAAAAACATTAAAAGTTTTATTTTGTAGAAGTTCAGTGTCATTTAATGCATTTAGAGGACCAGGAGAGCAGCTGTGTGATGTAAAATGATGCGTTCAATGACCATAAGAAGCACATTTCTTTACAGCAGTTTCACCAGCAACTCTTCCAGCGTTACAAATGCTAGTTGTTTTGCTTTTTGGCCATCCTGTTGAAGTGGAGACACGCGTATTCCGTGAGTTCAGGTAAAATTACCCTGAAGTTTCGGTAGTGGAAACACGCCTAATGTCCTGTTCTTTATCTGGCCCCGCCCCCAATACACACAGCAGGACAGAGATACATGAAAATCCAGAATCCAGTGATCTTTTTGGTCAGTTTGAGAAGGGTCAGGTAAACATGAAGGTGTTAAAAAAAATCCAAACTTACAGATTCGTGAGGGCTGAGGTGACGTGAAGGCAGGCAGTGGTTCTTAACACAAGGCGAGAACATCTAAACCTTTTCTGACAACGGAACGACAAACAGCAGAAACAAGGAGGCAAAGAAAACTGGGTCATACATATGTGGACTGATCACGAACTTGGCAAGCTCCTCTAAGCTCATTCTTCCCTATAAAGTATAGATTCTGCTTTTCTTTTGTCGAGAATGTCCAGAACTGTCTCCTGGAGGGGATCTGATGATGCAAATTGTCATGGACTCCATCCAGTTTTATGGTTCTGAATACTTTATGGTCTAGTTTTGTGTTTTTGGGGAAGCCCTTTAGGTCTCTTTAATGGTTTGTTTTAATTGGTTTTATGTTCTGACAGCATCAGAGAGCAACATGGGCTCCAATAGATGATTCTTAGTCTGACAGCTTCCATATTAAACCATTCATTTCAGGATTTTACAAACTGGGTTTGAGGGAAAAGTCATGGATCAGTTGTCAACACCTCACCCTAATGTCTAAAATGGTGAGTTGTGAGAATGTCTAGAAAAGAAAAGCTCTGTTGCATAAAATGTTTGGAGAATTGTTAGAGTGGATTAGACTCGTAGCTTCTGAAGAGAGAAACTACCAGCAGATGGAGATTTTCTCTCATAAATTATTACATGTTGTCAATTTCAGCAGGTGTTCTACAAAAAAAATTTACTGAGGCCAACACTGTCCGATTCATACTATCTTTAAAATCCTTATAATTTAACATAAAAATGTTTTATTTTGCATTTATTTCTATTAATATTTACTGTTTAGCCAACAATTCAGGAGCACCACTGGGATATGATTTCATTTTTTCGTGGTTTATTATCTTTCTAAACATGAACGTTGCCATATATACATCACAGAATATACACAAATATTATAAATCGTTTAGATTTCGTTCATTTTAGCTGGATATGGCTGCTCACACAGAGTGAACAGCTCTTAGCAGCTCTGTTTTCTGACTCCTAAGGGAAATACCTTACTCTGTTGCTGCTAAATGGTCACTAACCACCTTTCTGTCTGTCTCTTGGTGCTTAGCATAATGGATCTATCAGAGGTTTTCAGCAGAAAAAAGTATAGATCCCCCTAATGCTCTAATGCAATCTACCTTTACAAGATGAAATAAGGTTTTGAAAAATCTGCTCGGCTGACTCCAGAGAAATCCCCAGCACAGAACCGCCCTTCTCTTTCCGTTTGTTTATTTTACTTGAGTAGCTAAAAAAAGAATGAAATGTACATTTATAGAACACGTTCACTTTGATTTGGTTCTCTTTAACAGAACTGGAGTACAGGAGTCCTCCTGCAGTCCCCCTCTGTGCACCAACCACCTCAGGCACAAAAATCAGCCGGTCATACAAACTGCAGTCTGTTTGTGGAGAAAGTCAATAATCCAGACTCCAGTCAGACCAGACATGAGTTGAGAGGAAATTAATCCACAGCTAGCAAGCAGAATGAGCTTTTCAGACATTTCCCACACCTCCATCTATCCCTCCTTATCTTTACTCCCCTTTCTCCATCTGGACTCCCCTCTCTTTTCCCACATCTGTTCCCCCTCCAGATCTGCTGCTCTTGGTTTGATACCTCCATGTATCCCACAATCCCCCTGCATTTCCCCTCACATTCCTTCTGAACTTCTTACCTCTATTTTCCCATCATGCCATTCCCACTACACCTCTTCTCATGGCAATCCAAACACTGAATTAAGGATAACCCCTGTGGCTGTTGCCATCCTCACCTGATCTTTTGTGATTTTATTGCAGCGAGTAATAGCCCAGTGTTATCCCCAGCCCTGGGCTGAGGGATTCCAAAACTAATTAAATCCTTTCTCAACACGCTCATCTTCTGCATCTGGGTATCTCGATTCAACAGGCTCAAGGCAACACCACCAGAAAACACACAATGTGAAGTGTGTTCTGTAGAAACATGCATAACAATGCCACGTTTACTGTGTTGAAGCCCTGATTTTCAACCTTACTGACTTTGGGTTTTCTTTTCTAAATACATCACAGAACATCCTGTCACGTGAAACTAAAAATAGGCTCAGTTTTCTGCATGCACACATGCTTATGAGCATAATACATCCTGATGCACATGATGCCTTATTAGGTGTCACTGCAGATCAAATTAGAGAGTTCCTATATTGTGCAAAATAATAATGCAAAACAGGTCACAAAGTATTGTGATGGAATGCTGCAGCTGCAGCTCAGCCGGGTGGTTATCAGTTTTGTCTATTTTCAAAATAGCTAAAGAGGGACGTAGTCACTGTTTATAATCAGTGAGTTTGTGAGGTTTTCTAGTTTGCACTGAGCTAACGCTGCAGCGCCAGCATTTTTAATTTGACACCTGCAGGCAAAAAGCTCCAGAGTTGTTTAAAGAACCAAAGCCAACAGGAGCGACCCAGAAGTTATTTCTTGTACCCCTAAGAAGCCATGGCATCCTTATGTTTTACTCTAATATCTGGTGAAGCAGACTAGTTGCTAACGTTGAGCTAACAATGCTAACGGTGAATTAGAAGCAATTAGTCAGCTCTAAAAGTATCTCAAGCTACTTTTTCAATTATCAACAACTCGATATTACAGTGAAATGTGTGTGAGAAGTGAATAAATGAGGCAGTCGTGGCGTTTTACTTCCTTTAATGAGTCGCTTCCCTGCAAACAGTCAACGTTGCATGGACGTGCAGATCTTGCCTATATTGAGTCTGTCGGTCCAGACCACGTCTGTAGGACGTCCTAACTAGGTCTTTGCACAGCTATAACAGCAAGACGGCAAAGAATCACGCTTCCTTCAATGCTGCAGAAGTATTTCCGTAATAAGTGTTGTAAGTGCTTCCTACCGTAAAACACCCAAGAGTGCTGACACCAGATATAACAATGTAGTTATCTACTTATCAACTTACTGTATATGACTTGTCTTCATTTGTCAGCTAGAGTCTTCTGGCGCTGATCCATAACTGGTAACAGCCATGAAACTCACAGAACAGTAGTGAGAGAGTCACTTTTTGTTTAGAAAAATTGACTGCAGTACCCACGTTTGACCACAGGATGTCATTCCTACTTCATTCTTACATAATGCACCTTTAAGGTCAGAGGTCATGATTCAACAGAAAGAACAAAACTAACAAAAATAAAAATGAAAACACACACACTCGTCTTATATTGGCCCCAAAACATTGTGATGATCTAAACTTCAAACTTTTCAAAAGTTCTACATCTGGTGTAGAACTAACACTGACTGTCAGAAAATCCCTCAATCATACCAGCGGGTACGTCGATGGTGGTGTGATGGTCTGGTGCTGCTCTCATCATTTACTTGCTGTAACTGCTACAGTGGATGTGTGAAACCAAGGTCAAATTCCTTGTTTGTGCCCACATTCTTAGCCAAGAATGTTGATTTTGACCTTAAACGGGCTGTTTATGCTGGAATTCTATAAAGATGTGGTAGAAGGTTCTCAGTCATCCAGGTCATGGTGATCCAAATGGATTTCTTTGGTTTTTTGAAGATGTTTTGCTTTTCAGCCGAGGATGAGTCATTCTCATGAGGATCAGTCGTTATCACAAACGACTGATGCAGTTGTTACCGTAACCTGCTATTAAGTTTAGAGGGAAATTACTTTTTTCACACACAACCGGGTTGTTTTGTAAAACACTCAATGAATAAAAACATCATTTGTAAACTACATTTTGCTCTTATAAAGAAAGAAAAACAAAGAAAAATGCAAGTTGGGGTACTGCAAGTGTGCTGATTGTTACTCATGTTTATCTTTGATATTGAAACTTATTTACTTAATTAAAACATTTAAGTGACTTAAAAGCAAAAAACAGAAGAACTCTGTAGTTTTTCATGTGTATCAAAAACAGTCACAGCCTCCCTCAGTCTGTTAGACTTAAACTGCTTCAACAGTACCCTTGGATGAGAGGATTAGAGTTACAGTACAGCTTTGCTCTGTAGCGACACCCCGATACATCCAGCCCGTTGGGGTCCATTAGTCATTCTGGATTAAACGGCCTCAAAAATGTCAACTGTCCTCTGACTGTGCTCGGAGACAGAGACCTTAAATGGTTTTGAGTCTATGTGGACGGACACGTTCCATAAAAATTCAACTAAACCAGTATTGTTTAAGCTTCGTGTCAGCTTTAAGCTGGCTGACCACACTTAGTCACACTCCTCAATGTTAAGGCTTCTCTTCCATCGAGTACACTCATTTTTCACAGCGAATGGTTCATCCTTCTCCCTCTCCAGGCCTGTGTCACATGAACAGAATCAGCATCCACTTTGGCCCCACAGGCGAAGGTGCAGCACCACATATGCTGCGCTGGGCTTTTAATATAATCAGCAAAATCTTTTGAACCATGCACAGGAGGGGGTGGGGGACACCTAGAAGCTACCACCAGGAACTCCTAAAGATGATTTCATTTCATCTCTATGTGGGACAAAATGTACCAGCCAGGTTTTGGGGACTCACAGACTCTCAGGGCTGTTCAGCAGCTTCAGACGAGTTTATCTGAAACACACAGAAAAGGATCTAATTAATCTTCTAAAATTAATCTTCAAGGGGAAAGGAAGCAGCTCGAACATGAACTGTGAATGTGGGTTTGAGGGTGAACGGTCTGACTGGCTGGTCCAGCACCGGCCTGTTTTATCCTCTCAGCCTGCCCCCAGGCGTGCGTGCGTGTGTGTGTGTGTGTGTGCGTGCGTGTGTGTGTGTGTGTGTGTGACAAAAACAACTGTTTGTTTCAGGGGGATCCAGATGGCTGCCGGCTGACTTAGCAGCAAGAATTTAAAGGAAGCCACATGAGGCAGTTGTGCTTATCGTTCCATTAATATATTTCATTTGGTGCATGGCACAGAAAAATGAGTCTGATACATGCAAGCACTCACTCTATTATCTTCATACACACACTAATACATGCTGCATGTAGATTAGTGTGTGTGGAGATTTGCACAGCCTCTCCTATTTCTGCATGTCAAAAACTTGCATGTAAGAAAGTTGAAGTTAAATTATAATCTATGCATTACAAAATGAATAAACATGTCAATCTCCACTCACGCACCATGCACAATTTGATCTTATTTACAAATTAGCTCTATGCACATAACCCCAATGTAATAAGACCATGAGATAATGGATATTGTCACGGTTTGGGGCTCTGTGTTATGCTGCTGTACTCACCTTCTCTGCAGGTTACCACTGGAGGGCATGTGGAGGCGCTAACCCTGTGACAACTCTTCTGTGGGCGGTGCAGCTTCTGGGTCACCTCATCACCTCATCATCCATGAGGATAAAAGAGTGTAGAGCCAGCCATTCATTATCAGAGCATTAGCCTATTTGGTAACCTCCAGCTGTCTAGTTTTTGTTCATAGACTTCAGCTTAATTGTCACCTTGTGTGATTTACCTGATCCTTGTCTTCAGGTTCCTCTCTGATCAACTCAAGTCTATAGTTCCCATCAGACTCACCTTCTCCGTTGCTGTTGGAAAACTTCTTTCCTCATGACCGGCTCTGGTATTTTCTCCCTCCTGCTGAGAGATAAATACCCACTCATCAGCAGTCTCGCTCCAGATCAACCTGCTGCCTCCCGTCCATTCGTGTGCCTCCTGCCCGTCCTCCAAGCCACCTGTTAACTTTCCCATTACTGGTTTTTGGACTATACACACCACTCAGTCACAACACTGCCTGCAGAGTAATCATCACGACCTACCTGCAGCCACAACCATGCTCCATGCCCTCCTGGCGCTCATCCACTCTTCAACCATAAACTCACCCTCTGATTCTATCAGAATCTCCACCGTTACCTGCATTCACCTCTCAATTCCCTTTCAGTGTCCCAGTTCCTGCTCCTGCTCCAGACCGCACCCACCCTAGATACAATAAACTGTTCAAACTGCTATTGTCTTCTAAGAGCTTTTGTTTTATACCCAAGATTATGACTGATATATCTTTATAGCAAACATTTTAATGCTCTCAGTCTGCAAGAAGCAACACTTTAATCCCATCACTGATTTTAATCTCTCGTGTGAATCACAGCCCTTTGTTACATCCAATCACTGCGATCAGAGCAACATCTTTTACTGCATCCCCCACTCTCTCAATTAGAGAGAGAAAGAGAACAAGAAAAATACTCACCTATTTCACATTGGATTTATAATTGTGACTCCCCTTTATTTAACCCGGAACACGTGAATCTCTAGATTTTAGTTTTGCCCTGGCCAAGGCAAGTTCAGTTACAGTTACTGCTGCGTGAGTATTTAGTCTGTCGGTGCAGAGACATTTACATCATGGATAGGTGGATAGGTGGGCTGGATAGGTGTGCAATCATTCACAAAAAGATACATAAAGGTTAGTTTTAATGAGTTAACACGAGGGCAGTAATAGTTTACTGAATCTGTGAAGTGTTTCCTGAAAATAAACAAAGTGTTTGAACTCTGATGAAAACTTTCATTACTTTTAATGGTTTTTGGTTTGAGTGAAGTAAAAACAGCTTTTAAAATGCAGATTGACCATTGACAAGCCTCTTCTGCTTTATGTGATCTTAGATTCTGTTCTGTGTGATTAACATCCTGTTGGTTTTCTGTTTTATTGCTCGTTTCATCTCATCGGCCCACACACCTGCTCTCTGTGACAAATGAACACACCTCTCCTTTGAGTTATGAGCCTGCTCCGTATTTTTACTTCCTTGTTTTTCCAGTTGGTTTCTGCTAGACTCTCTAATTATCTGGTTGGTTTAGTTTTCATTCTGCTCAGTTTTGTGATTTACTTTACTTTCACAGCGGTCCTGCTGTGGCTGTGTTTTTTTAAGAAAGTAAGTTTGTTTCACATCTTGTAAAACTTTATTTGTTCATTTTCAACATTTCTGAAAATGGCAAAGCATGCTGGGACGGTCCGACTTTGAGGTCGCAACAATTTTTTTTTGATTAATCCAGCAGATCACATACAGCTCAGCTCTAGTGAAGGAAAATGGTATTTTTGCTCGTCTTAAAATTGACATGTGTGTGTGTGTGTGTGTGTGTGTGTGTGTGTGTGTGTGTGTGTATATATATATATATATATATATATATATATATATATATATATATTTCTTGTATCTAAGACCTTTAAACTTGTGAGTAACTCCGAAGAAGGGGGCAGCATTGTGCTATTCTGGCATCTGGCCTGTCGAAAAAGATAAGAAGAAAAAGAAGAAGAGATGCATTGCTACTATGGCTAACAGACGCCAACTAATTCCACTAACCAATTCCTTGGTTGTTTGGATAGCTAAAAACTACCAACCAATTAGCATCATAGAAGACTGAGAGAAGTCTTTCGCATTTTATTGATAACGACTGGACTCTACAATCATTTGCAATAACAGTGAGTAAAACTTAAGAGCAACACTATGCTGAGGTGGGTGCTGACCATTTCCTGAGTGTTGCAAACAAATTCTGCAAAGAACGGTCACAGTTTCTCCTAATGACAGTGGATTTGAAAGAGTTCTGGCCAAAGGTCGCAAGATTGTTGGACGTTTTGAGCATAGTCCAGTGAACGTTCAGGAATTATAGGAACAGCAAGTTGCACATGAACATAAAACAGAACCACTTGTTCAAGACGTTCCAACAAGATGGAACTCCATCCTAGAGATGATCAAGCAGATCCAGAGAAACAAAACTGTGAGGACCACCATCCTGGTTCTGCAAAACAGCAAGGTGACCATGTTTACTGACCAGGAGCTTGCCAGAATGCAAAAGTGTGAGTGTGTGCGTGCTTTCATGTGCATTGTCTCTCTGTTTCATGTTTATTGTGCATTTACTTCATTATATTGCATTAATGTCATAATTGCAGCCAGGGTATTGATCAAGCAATTGCGATTAATCACAATTAATTACAGAAAATTGTGGGATCAATTAATTCATTTTTTAATAAAAAAAAAATATATTTATTTATATATCAATACCTCAAGAAAACAAGCTTGTCTTAAAACAATGAGATAAATAACAAAAATTCAGCCTGTCCTCTCTCAGCTTCCCCTCTCTTTGAATAACATATTTTCTCATCAAGGCCTGACCTTAGCTCATGCTTCTTTCCCAACCAAAAACCCACCATTGTGGCTTCTCTCCATTTAGTATTTTACGCGTGTTTAAACCCATGTATTCTTTGTATCAAAGCTTCAAAGTCAGGATCAACAGTCACTGGGGCATCAAACACACACAGAAGGTGACATTTGTCAAAAATGCTGATGTGTTTCTTTATATACGGCTTAGCTCAACTTCTTGCATCACGTTGCGAAACAGCGCCGTATGCTCAAGTGAACAGCTGACAGCAGCACTGAGACAAGAAGTGAAGTTGGAAGAGACGAGGATGCTGTTTGAAGATGAGGGAGAACTGAGTAAAGAAAAGAGGATTAAGCCTCTCTGCTGAAAGTTCTGTGCATATTAACTGGTATTGACATTTGGAGAATCTTAATAGTTGCAGACTAAGCTTGTTGTGTATGGATGAGTGTGTTTGTTACGTAGAATTTGGGTAAACAGTTGCTTTGATTGCACCTCCCCACCTCGACTTCCCTTTAGAGTTTACCCTTCTTTCCAAACAGCTTATGTAATCCAGAGAGCACAACCCTGGACAGCACTCACGAGAAGGCCCCGTGGCTGCATCATCTGCACAGTCTCTTTCTATTTTTTCCCTTCCCTGAACAGCATCCGTGTTGCTTTGTGCTTACGGGGGGAATTCTGACTGCAGACACATGACTCCCAAAGGCCTCGCTTGTTTGTGCTGTGTTCATTTTTTTTTTATGTCTTATCTTTCAGCATGCAGATTAAACCCCCATCTTTACTGTTCAAAGACAAAAAAGAAAAGGATTTGCATTTAAAATTTTTATTTTATTTTGATGAATCAAAGAACTTATGATAATTTATCTTAATTCCTGGTTTGCTGCAGTTATTTTAACCCTGGGCCATCCAAAGGGAATTCATTCATCCAAAAACATAAATTCCAGCAGCAGATTTGTTCAGAGTCAGACTGAAAACGTCCAACTTCTCTGACCTTATGAAAGATGCATATTTTCAGGGGTAAAATGTTTCCACTGAAGGATTTTTATACACTACAGTTTCTAACACAACACACAGAACACCAAACATTCACATCTTCTCCCTCATATTAATTAATTATTGAGGTCAGATGGAAAACTTCTGCAGGCTTTAGCCTTTTTTCTAAGACATTTGGTGTTTTATTATGTCTCAGAATTCTCCCTATATGTGTTAGAATAAATAAATTAAAAAAACTTCCTTCTAATTATTTTTCCCTAAAAGTTTGACATTTTAGAGAAACGTTCAGAGATGCGTTGTTTTCCAAAACAAGGCAATAAAAGTAGCAGCTCCTCATTACTGCAGGGAGCTGTAACATGTCCTGAAAGCCGTGCAGTTACCTGTTAAAATAATTTTGACATTTTCATCTTTTTTTTTTTTTGCTGGGAGCAAATCAATCTGTGTTTTAAACAGCAAGCAGCTGAACTCATAATGCTACAATGGCAGCGGGATAATTAACAAGCAAAACACTCTAAATGGATTCAGTACAGATTTTAAATGCATGTTTAACCTTCTGAGTTGTTTTAATCAGTGTGTTCTTTCTGAATAAAAAATTGATTCAATTGTTTATTTCTGAAAGTTTGAGATTATTGACTCCTGGAGGATGAATTGGGTGGGACTTGAATAACAAACAGGACTCACTTCATCATAAAATTTGATTTATTTGTTGTTTTTAAAGTTTGTCTAAACTAAAATCATATGTGCAATCCCAGTAAAGTTCAAATTCATCCTTTTTGCTGTAAAACCATGGCTATCTTCCACTCACTGATTATCAGTGTGGATTGTGCATTCGATCCAGCTGTGGAATTGCTGCACCTCCAGTTCTGAGGTGTGAGGGCATCTGCATGCACAGAGAAAAGGCTTTAAGGCTGGACTGGTGTGAAGAAGGGCAGCTAAAAAAACACTTCTCTTCATAGAAAGCCGATCGGGAAACATTGTTTGGGGGTATCCAGAAAAACGTCTGGGGACGAAAAGCAGTAAAGCCTTTTCTAAAGGATTCAGTCACATTTTAGTCATCAATAAGAAACAGAGCCTAAACATCCTCCCTGAGGAACCTCTCCAGACCATCCAAAAACAGTTTGGGATAGATATTTTCCAGATGAATGGACCACTGTGCAGTAAGGTCTAATTTGCTCCAAACCTGTCTATTGAGGTCAGTCCTCAAGAAACAGGTGGACTAATAAAAAAGTCCTAAAATTCTGGGTTTGTAGCTTAAATGAAGGCAGTTTTGGCTTGCTTGTAGAACCCCCTAGTGTTCGTTTATCGAAAGCGAAAGTAAAACTTATCTCCTCGCTGTGTTTTTGTCTTTTTAACACCTTAATCTAACTGCTGTAATGTCTCCTCAGCCTTCATTAGTGTCTACAGGAGCGGTTCATCACTAAATCAAACAAATCAGCTGTGTTCATGATCTAAAACATGCAGGAAACAGACTGCAGCTCCATGCATGTCAGCTCCTTTTCCTAAGTCCAGCAGGGAGCGGCCCGCCACTCTGAAGTTGCAAGTGTGGTATTCTGGCCACAGAGGGCGGTGGGGGTCTGAATGACATTTCATTAACCCTGTAAAGCAGGGGTCTCAATCTCGCGGCTCGGGGGCCAATTGCGGCCCGCAAGACATTAATTTGTGGCCCCCGCCTTAATATGAAAATTTAACATTAGTGTGGCCCACCAGTTTGATATGTAGGGCTCTTTACAGTTTTGTTTGCGTAGCTGAATGAATATACCAATCATGGTGAGGTACATGGCTCTTGGGGGCGGGACATCGGCCAGGCTTGATGCAAGCAAACATTTCTCTGAGTAAAACTTACAGCAGCGTTGCCCTGGAGTGTTTTTCTCCTGCCTGCCTGGCTGGCTGAGATTCGTCCCAGCGCGCTGCGTTCTCAACACTTCTCAACACTTAAAAAAAACTCAGGCATTAGAATCACTTGATGTTGAGTTTACACGTCTAACCTGTGTGGTCAGAAGGCACATGAAGTAATACAGCACAAACAGTAAATTGCGGGAATGCGGCGTCCGAGTTTTCTAAGCAGTCTCCAGGAGACAAACAAAAAGCTAATAACAGTCAGAAATCAGTTCAGTGTCATGGTGGGAAAATGGATTACACGAGCCAAGGGGATTTTTTTTACTATAACATGGATTATGACGATAAGGCAGCATTTTTTCATCTTATTTTGTGTTAAATAAAAATAAAGAGATTTCAGAAGATTTGTGAAAAACCTGATGCGGCCCAGTCTCACCCAGACTCTGCATCCAGCGGTCCCCAGCTAAATTGAGTTTGAGACCCCTGCTGTAAAGGGCCATTTTAGCACATACTGGCTCAGGAAAATTATTTAAAAATAAGAAAAAGGTGCATAGTATTGCTTTAAATGTTCAGTATTTTTAAATGAAAACGGCAGGTTAATGATGTTCCCAGAGAACACACTCAGGTTGTGCTTGTTAGCGAGTCTCCTGACCTACGGCATGCCACCAACACCTCAGAGATCCCCATTAAAACGCTTTATTTTCTGGTTGATAAGCTTCAGGCATGCCTACGTTTTCAGAAATCAAAAATAAGAGCTGGATTTACAAAAATCACAAAAGTCTAATCTTTAGTGACATTAAAGGCAATATTTTCTCAGTTAGTTTTATTAGGTAGCACAATTCAGTGACTGTATCTTGAATAATGATCATATCTTGACTACTTCGTCAATAAAATGTTGAGCATTTGATGATATGTATAGCATCGCGTATTAGTGATGTGATTGCTGTCTGAGGCCAAAAGGAACACGGAGACGTCAGTAAGATGCTCAAACCCAACGCTGTAACGTGTCGTCTGAGTCCCACAGGGAGATAAAACGATTCAAGTGAAGACAAAAGGTAGGCTTCTTATCAGGATGCCTAACCAGATGTGTTTTGACACCATGTGAGGAAATGTATTTGTGAGCATCCAAATGATGCAACAACGTCTGCAGCTGCCCTTCCAACACAAAGCAGTGACACCCTTTGCCCTGAAAAAACGTGTCTCAGCGAATGGCCGTTCATCAAGTCAGATGGGTTTAATTAAACTGTACAATGATTAAGGGGCAAATTCCCCAGTCTGTCGGCTCGTGTGCTTCCTGTTCCTCCCTCAGTCATAAATTCAAACACACACTCTCACACACACACAGACAGTGACTAGTGCTGCAGTGGCCCAGAGCATTTTTAGAGTGACTAATCTACTATTAACACTTGTCTCTCTGGCCCTCCCCTCCTCTTCCTCCTGCAGCTCTTCCATCCTTCTCAGCTCATTCTCCTTCTCTATCGTTCCAGCTCACAGGGGTTCCTGACAGTCACAGTTTTTAGCATCTTTTGGAAAATTAAAATACATTAGCCGATCTACTTTTCTCCCTTTCCCCTAATCCATCTTTCCACATTTCATCATTATTTCTCCCTCTATGACCTCTTTAGTTTTCCCATTCTCTTTCAGACTTTCTTTCCTTCTTCTTCGCTCCTCTACGTTCCTTTTCCTATCTGTAATTTTGTCTCTTCCTCCCTCCGGATCGATTCCTCTGGCACCACTTCCACAACCTCCTGAGTCCTTCCATTATGATTGTATCTGTTAGATAAGCAGGGTGTCAGACAAGAAATGTTTCCCAATTTCTCAGCGTCTGCTGCAGGTGAGAAATGGGCAGGCTGGAAGATTAAGTCGAAGAACGGGAATGAGAAGTGAAGAGGAAACCAAAACAGGCCTTTAGCTGAAGAATAATTCACAGAACTATGAACGGCATTTATTTTATTGACTCATCATAACATATTACAGTTTGTAATTGACTTTAAATAAAAACACAGGAAGCTAATTAGCTTCCAGCTAAGCTGTAAACTCATTTCTGCAACATTTAAACATAACTTTTATCAAATAAGTTTTCCTGTTTATTAGTCAAATAGCATAAGTCAATATGATTTAATCTGGCGTTTGACCAATAAACCAGTGAAGAAGCTATAAGTGCACTTAAAGTTGTATTTTAATTTCAATTTTATCTTCAGACAATCACAATTCCAGTTTGCAAACATGCTCTTATTCTGTCATGCATTACTTTCTAAAGGAAATACTCTGAACGCCAAAAAGTCAGCGCATGTACAGGTGTCAGAATAAAACTTATAAGTGTCAAAAAGATGCCTCGATAATCTATAGTTTAACCCTCACATGCTCCATGATGTGGAATCCACTCATTTTTATTATGTCCAAGCACCAAAGATCCTTAAAAGCACAAACATTTGGTTCGTCAGAGCTCCTACAGCAGCTCTTCTCTGCTTTGATAGCAGTGCTGTCTGATTATTCATGATCCATCGAGTAGAAACGTAACTGTAATGAGGTGGCGTTATAATAACCCCATTCGTATCCTAAATACGTTTGACACTAGACATGTTTGTATTGATTTTATGACAGGAAGTAATTCTGGTCTCGTCATTGAAGGGTTGCCAGTTCAACCCCAGCTACTCTTAGTCATTCTGCCTTTGTGCAAGGCACTTCACCCACCTTGCTGCCTCACTTCCTGTAAGCTGCTTTGCATAAAAGCTTCTGCCAAATGCATAAACATAAACATTATAATCCACTAAACAGCACAACTCTGCCACCTGCTGACATCAATCAGTACCTGCATGCTTCTAAAACCTTGGATTGTTTTTCCATGCTCAACAAGTAATCGTCTAAAATAATTATGATTTGAATACTGACCAAAATAACTGGGATTCTTTTGTTTGAGGTTTGACTCTTTCAGGCTGTACCTGCAATAATATTAATACATTACATTGTCGTGTTTATTTCACATATTTCTAATGGTTCAATGTTTCAGTTTAAAACTAAAAATCTCTAAAATCGATCAAACATAGAAGTAAATTACACTTTTTCCCTGAGTCATTTTCACACTGCACACATGCTGCTGCAGCTGATGAATAAAACAATGTGTTGCATTTATATGCATTAAAATATGCACAAAACATTTTGCTCAACTACATGCATGCAAAATACAGTGAAGCTGAAATTCAGAAGACGGCATATTTCCCTCTCAAAATGTCAAAATCTCACTATTTTCTCCAGGAATTATGATGAATTTAATCCTACATTTGTTCTTTGACTCTATTAGAAACACTTTGTGAGCAGAAAATTAAGTTAGGAGACAGATCATCCTGAGAAAAACACTGGTGGCACCTGTACGGTGTAGGTGAAAATCACCCAGAATAGGCCAAAGCTCTGAATGTGATATTTGGTTTTCGAACTCCTGCCCTTTAGTTGGGATGGGGCAGGACAGCTAGACAGTCGTCTGATTGATTGTGCAGAAACAGAGGATAGTGGTTGCCATGGGGACAAGGAGAAGGAGCCTTTTTCTTGGTTGCTTTCTTTTTTCCCTGAGGATCAGTAATTGGCGATAAACTGGAAAGAAGGGACTGGAGGACGACGTAATCAGATGCACTAGAGCAACACAGCCGGCAATTGTGCAGAAAGGAAGATGCTGGACACAGGAAGTGTGTGTTTGTGTGTGAGAAAGAGTGTGAGGGAGTATGTATGAGTTTGCGTCCTCTAGTCAGCTGGAGGTGACTGGAGACAAGGTGTTA
Organism: Aphyosemion australe; assembly: GCA_006937985.1. Lineage (NCBI taxonomy): Eukaryota > Metazoa > Chordata > Actinopteri > Cyprinodontiformes > Nothobranchiidae > Aphyosemion > Aphyosemion australe. The sequence goes on along the minus strand of SSNS01000228.1, from coordinate 583,506 downwards.
ATGAAAGGGAAACTGTTTGGATGAAGAGTCTCCAGCTGAGAGTGCTCCATGTGACACTGCAGAACATCAAGCTGACTATTTTATCACTCTTCAGCTGCAGCCTGCAGGACCAAAGACTGTATGTGCAGGACACACACATCACGTGGAAGGTAGGCATGAACTTGTGTTCTGCAGCTGTTTGAGACTTATCATATGACTTCAAGGAGGTTTGATGAACAGCTTAAATACCCATTTATTATATATATATATATATTGTCTTTTGTGCATCCAAAGCCAGATCATAAATTGTGATTATTTCTAAAGTGGCACAGTCCCAGTGGCTCAGTGCGACAACTAAACGCTGCTGTGTCACTGGTTTATCACCACACTGAGACATTCAGTTAGATTTGTTACCTCAGCACAACTTCACTTGATATCAGAGTTTGTTTTTGCAAATTTTTGTTACTATTTTTGAAACATTAGGTTAAAAAATTGCCTCTATTGCCACAAGTGTTATATATATGAAATTATATGTTTATTTCTACTTATTTCCAACATAAGTGAATATTGGAAATACGACTAAAAGTAGGAAAATCCTATTTTGTTTCCCTGCAAGCTATACTGGTGCCAATTTTTCCCATCGACTAAAAGGGGAGCCTCTGTCACCACATCATGCTAAACGCACCCACAGGTACAATTACACTTTAGGTACATGAAATCAGAAATGTTTTAGAAAAAAATAAGATATAAATTCTATGCGTTCCACTTTAAAATGTAAAGTTTACAAAGGAGTCGTTAAATCAAGACAAATGGACGTACACCAGTGGCGTGTCCAGGCCTTTCAAAATGGGGTGGCCCAGGTGGGGTACTTGTTTATGCATGGGTGGCACCAATGGTTACGCTTTTTTTTTCTTCCTTTTTGTCTTTGGGCTGTTTTGTGGTGGTTAGCTAGCCACTTCTTGGTGCATTACCGCCACCAACTGGAGTGGAGTGGGACTGGGACTCTAAATACTATGTATGTCAATTATAATAATAATAATAATAATAATAATAATAATAATAATAATAATAATAATAATAATAATAATAATAATAATAATATTAATACAGAAATGCTTTGTTGGCCGGGGCTAGAAACCAGTGTTAAAGGGTCATGCTGCCACCTACTTTTTCTTTTGGGGTTTATAACACCAAGCCTTTTGTGGACAATTGCCCAATTTCAATACTCGCACTGCGGCCTACACCCTTCTGTGAAGTGCGCTTAGAGGAAGTGCGCAGTAAGGCTTCGAGTGCGTAGTACACAAGTGTGCAAATAATTGCCGAATTGGGACAGGGACCATTGACCCCATCGACCGTGACGCATGCTGGGAAGCCGGTTGCTGTTTGTGCTTTTTAAAAAATCTTTATTAACAGCTTTCTAACAAACAAACAAACAATTATTTGACTAACTTTAAATTAATTGCTGTCCACATTTTATATCTTAGTCTAAAACATTCAGAGCATGAATAAATATCATTAATCGTCTTAAAATGAACTTCTTTCACTTTAAAATACATGTTTTCAGAAAAGGCATTTGAGCCATTGCTCCGCCTTCTTCTCAAAATTCCCACGCAGCAATGGATTGTGGGTAATACCCTTGCCCGAAGTCTGCATCACTGCGGACTTGGGCGAAGTGCAGATTAAGGGTGCGAAATGGGCGTGGTCAACTTCCGCACTTGGGAATTGGGACACCCTACGCACTCGCACCCCTGGCCGGGAACGCGCAATTGAAGGGCGCAAGGGTGCAAGTGTGAGTATTGGGATTGGGCCATAGTAAAGTCAATTTAAATGGAACTCAATGGGTGGCACCTGGGGTGGCCAATCAGATTCCAGGGTTGGCATGGGCTACCCCAGACCACTCCCTGGACACGCCCCTGATGTACACTTTGCAGAAAGAGTTTGACTTCACTGAGAGGGAAAACAAATTGAATAATAACGAAAATGTTATTTTATTAATGCTTATTTGAGCTACAATAGATTTTAAATCATGTGGTTGATCTGACAGGATTTTTCTGGTGTTGTACCGGGCTGTAGTAGAGATGGCTGCTGCTGTTTGTGACGCAAGCCTGATGGTAAAATAAAGGTTTACAAAGCTGTGCCTCCATGATTACTGTGGAATTTTAAAAAATAGGAGCAATTAGAGTAGAAAACACACCACTATCCAGTTTTACTGTCAGCTAAGAAGGAGCTGTAGCAGAAACTTGTTTTGATTACCTAATTTTTGCAGCTCGTATGATCTGTGCAATTTGAGTTGTGTGAGAGGAATAGTTACAGATGCAAAATACAAAAATAGAAATAATACTCAAGCCTTGTTTATCTGCTTCAATCAGCTGAGAACAGCCATTGCACATCTCAGGCTGCAGCTGTCAAAGACGTTTAAGAAAGAAAAGAAAAAAAAGAATAGGCCCCACCAGAAAAACAGGAACAGATTTTAATGACTGACAGCAAACTGTAGATTCTGTAGATCATTACATGTCAGATGCTGTTCCGTGACCTTCAGTTGGGTCAAACACAGATAAAAGAACACACAACCCTGCAGAGAGGTCTTATATTCAGAGTTTTTGAGGTAAAACTATTGAGGCGGCACCTAGTTTCACTGCTTTGTGATTCTCCAGCATCTCCTTCACACTTTAACAGCTTAATCATTCTTATACCAGAGTCAGTAAAAACACAGACAACCCAGGAATGGAATAATCCTCCTTGGGGGAAAAAAAGCCTCAGGGCATTTAGACTTCAGGAAGTCAAAGTGAGCACATAATAGAGTGAAAGCTTAAAGATGGCCGTGCAGCTGAAGGATGGTGATTTAGAGTTTGAGCCAAACACTGATCTCAGATTAGTCAAAAGACAAGCGTACCTGTCAAAACTTTCTCTAAGAAGTTCTCGTGTTCAAAAGCCACGTTATTTTAATTAATTGTCATTTTAATTATGTGCTGCTTTCAGTTTCAGAAAGTCTCCACAACCAGAAAGAAAAGGCTTGCTGACTGCTGAGTGGATTAGCGAGCTAATGCTGCTGACGAGCGCACACTGCAGCTCTCATGTTGTAGCAGATCTTCATTACCGGTGTGGTGAATGATAAAACCCATTGCCTCGGACTTAATTAAATAAACACGCATGCAAACCTTCGTGGAAGTTTTTATTATGAGTTTAATTTAATATTGAGGTCAGAAATAGGTCAGAGGAGATCACATATCTGCACAGCTTGTTTTTAAGTTTGAGCGTATGCACGTGTGATTGTTTCTGAGGAAAACCTATCCTCAAATCAGAGCCTATAGTGCAATGTTTAACCCTTTAAAGCTGGAAGTCTAAAATGAACTTTCATGTTTAAATTCATGCTCTCACTTCCTGTAAATATTGTGCTATTCTTTTTAGACAGTATCTTGTTTTTTAAATGTGATAAATGCAACTGAATCTTAAGAATTTCTCACATATATGTTTTTTATGTTTTATTCTTTGTTGCTCATATTGTGAATCTGATTTGCTGCTTTAACACAAAAGTATCCCATAGAGGAACAATATTGGGATTTTCTGTTCTGTTCTAACTTTTTATTAGGCAGTAATTATATTTATTAGGTTATTTTACCATATTAAACGATAATAAAATGGGCTCTTGCCACTGGCAGTACTGAGATCCTCCACTTGAGGGAGAAAAACTGACCTCCTCTCCTATAAAAACCTTTGAGTAAATAAACTTTGATGCAAGCAGTTCATCATGATTTGTCTGTGTTGGACCCAAGGTGCAGGTGCAGGAGCGCAGGAGGCAGGCAGGTGAGCTCAAAAATGAACAAGTACTTTTGATAAGAACAGGACAGGGGACTAGGGTAACTGGTGGCCAAGGCAACAAGGAACCAAAAGGGAGACAAGAGTAGGATCATGCTATTTTTCACCACCCAGAGCAATGGTAGGCACAAAATATGATCGAATATTACTGCTGGCACTATTGAGATGTCAATATGTTATTTTCAAGAGCCTTTCCTCCAACCTGGATATAAGACGCTTGGGTTCATTGAAACCCCGCCTCCACCTGTGTGAATTCCACAATATTACACAGCTGCAGACCCGAAGACTGGCAGAGATTAACAAGCAGTCTGTGAAATCACGGTCACATTCTGGCTTGGTTTTGGTGAGCTCCTGAAGATAAAATCCAACTATTTCTGGTGATTCTTCAGGAAGACTGGACCAGGATCCTGTAGCTCTCATCGACAAAAATCCATTTTTGTGTTCTGGGCATTATGGAAAGTGCTGACAAGATAAGTAGGGAATCACTTCTTCACAACTGTGGACCTGCTAGCTACATGAAGAGACTGGGTGTTAGTGTTTACAGTCCAGAGGAGGAGGTGATCTGGATTTGAGACTACCTGGATGGGGAGGAGCAGGACATGATGATGCAACAATGCCCCATCCAGGCTTAGCAGAGCTGAAGGGAAAAGCAGCTGAGACAGGAAAATGCATGCGAGAAGCCAAAAACCACTTTGAGGGTGTTTTTTGAGAGGAAATAACAATAAAACATGGTCAAAAGCTCCAAAAAGTGAATTTTACATGATATAGGACCTTTAAAGGTTGGGATGGTGATTACCTAGACAGGAACAGGTGAACTGATTACTGATGGGAAGCAGGTTAATGACTGGCGCTGAGGGAAAAACTGAACTAAAACAAAGGTACAAATGTTTTAATGTCTTAGTAATATTTTTTTAAATACCAGAAGTGCTCTTTGAAATGTTTCCAGTTACCGCATTGACACATGGTGGGTTGTCTCCTGTTTGTGTGTTCTGAAGCTTTCATATCTGGACTCTTATTTTGAAATCAATGACAAATAGCAATTAGGCAGTAGTTTGCAGACATTGACCCCAACAAACACACAAAAATAACATAATAATGAAGGAACTGGGGGTGGTTACTTAGTCTTTGTCTTGATAAAATGTCTAGTTTTGAATATTTCTCTACAAACTGAATTGTAATCAAGGAAAGTTAATATGCAGACGGTAAAACTAAAAGAAAGCATTCATTCTTAGGAGAACAGAATTAAAATTCTGGTCATTTTCTACAGTTTCTGCAGATCTTGTCTCTTGGGTCTCATCTTAATTTAGATAAGGTCCCTTTTTACCCATAACATAACAAAACAGCTCTTTCTGCTTATCAAAACGTGCAGCTTAACTTCAGCCAGGACTTAACAAACAAAACCAAACCTGTTAATTCTGCTCGACGCTGATCACAATCGCTGTGTCACCTCTGAGAGTTACGCCTTTTATGGCCGCTGTGCTGCAGGGATCCACACCTTCATGGTGATCACTCTCAATTATCTGGTTTCCTTGGCGACAAAGCAGGAGATCAGGATATCTAGAGTGAAAATGGTTGTTGCCTGAAAGAGGAATAGTGAGTGTGTGCTAAGAGTCAAATTGGTTTTTATTGATTGTTTCCACAAAATCTCGTCTAAGACTCGTTAGTGATTGGTTGGGAACTGATGACAGTTGGTTCTGACAGGATGAGCGTGTGTTAAACTCTGCAGGTGAATGTTAAAAGTGAAATGAAGGGAACCGTGCATGCATTATTAATGCATGTTTAATGATCAGCTGAGATTAAAGTTCCCTGAATGGTGCATTCAAATGGAAACGAGATAAAAGTCTCTGTGACTGAATGTTTCAGCATATTAGCAGAAGTGGAAACACAAACAGAACAAAAATCTGGGTTAAAAAAATTCAAATGACTTTCAAATGTTCTGTTGACTTGGAAAATATAATCCAGGCCCAAACATCTGTTTGTCAGACACAAAACAAGAAAAGCCTTTTCCTGTCAACGAGACACGCAGCCCAAATTTAAAACCCCTAAAAACGAACTGATTTGCATTTCAAACCAAGCTTGTCAGCAATTCCCAAACATGCTCTGAAATAATTTAACAAGCCAAACGTTCACAGAGGTCCATCGTCTCTCACAAAGATTTGCTGCTTGATTTAAATTGTTTCACAAAAACCTTTAAAGGCAAAACAGATTACATTAGTAAGTTAAAAAAAAGTTAAATTAGGATTTTCTTTCTTCACATGGCAGCTACTCTTCTTAGACTTAGATGTAGAAAAGCCCACACCAGGTGTCTCTCCTGTCAGCTAAGAACAGGAAACTGAGAGTAGAATTAACACAGGATCAGCAGAACTGGACAGAAGAGAGACTAGAAAAACTTTCCTGGTCTGATGAGTCTGGATTTCAGCTGCAACATTCAGATGGTCAGGTCAGAATTTGGTGTCACCATGAAAAAATGGATCCATCCTGTCTTGTAACAATGGGAAAATGTTCTTGAACCACTCTGGACTCCTCAGTACCACCTGAGCCTGGTTTAAACACCACAGCCTACCTGAGTATCGTTGCTGACCATGTCAATCGCTTTATGACCACATGGACCCATCATCTGGGGGCTACTTCCAGTAGGATCATGCACCATGTCACCTCTAACTGGTTTCTAGAACATGGCCAGGTTCCTTCCAGCCTTAGGAATGCAGACATGATTGAACACATGGGCAAAATTGGCGCAAAGATATCAGTGATGTCATGAGCGCGTGGGCAGGTCAAAGGAGCGCGGAGAAGTCCGCGGTGTCTCCATTATTAAACAAAGGCGGCCTGAGAAGTGTTGCTTTTGGAGACTCTCTGACTCTGATATTGCATCCTGCTTCGCTGTGTGTTCTGGCAGATCAAGCCTGGCAGCGCTCTGTGTGTGTGTGTGTGTGTGTGTGTGTGTGTGTGTGTGTGTGTGTGTGTGTGTGTGTGTGTGTGTGTGTGTGTGTGTGTGTGTGTGTGTGTGTGTGTGTGTGTGTGTGTGTGTGTGTGTGTTCCAGAGAGACAGAGAAAAAAACAGCTTCAGTCAGAGGCTCGTTAACTCCTCAGTATCCAGAATGATAATGAATCGTGCATGCGGGAAGCCCCCGTTGGCTGGTTCTATCCGCCAATCGGAGGCTCCCCCTATAGGCATGAATTTGAGTCGGCCATCATTCGGCACTCAGCAGTGGGTGTGTTGGAACGATTCAGCCCAAAACAGACCGCCTTGGGAAGAGGGCTGAAAAAACGACTGGTTGTGCATGGAAAAGGTCCAGGTTATGCTGATGTGGACACTCGCTACCCTATCTAGGCGGGGTAGAGCCGATGCTAGTGTGGAAGGCCTATAAATGGCAACAGGTTTAGGGTGAGTGGCTGATGATCCACTTTTACATCACATAAAATAGACACTGAATTATAGATTATACAGAATAAAAATCTGCAGGGATTTAAAAAAAAGATTCTGTGTAAAAATATTTGTTTACCAGAGAGAAAAGAGCTGTGCTGCAGAGCTGAGATTATTACCAGTGCTTGTTTTGTTGTAGCACTTAAGGATTCAGCTGAGAACTGTTCTTTTCCTCATTCCAGCAGGTTTTTGGGAGCATTAAAACATTCTGGTTCTGGTCCAGCTCCCTCAGAACAATCCAATCAGGGAGCTTTCAGGTTTAACTTGGAAACAGGTCATTGTGAAGCCCGTATTGAACTCCCTGAGGCTGACAAACAGCTTATTGACCATCCAGTTAGTTTTCTTCTTCAACACTTAAGATCTTGTGAGCTGAATCACTAAGTGCTGGAACAATGGACGGAATTTGTTCCAGCTCTAGAGCTCTTCCACTTTGATTTTGAATCCAGAACATCAATAGTTGTATTTTCTGAGCCACAAATTCACTCCACTGAACTCTCTGCAGAGATTTAACATCCACCTGAGCCACCATAACAGGAAATGATGAATTTGGTGGAAACTTGATTGTTAGTGAATCAGCCTGATAAGGTATTTATGCTGCTATATCAACCAGATGGTGTCATAAAAGCACATTTATTCTTGGGTTCCTAAGGCCAGTGGCTCTTCAAGACTGAATTTACTCCACCGCAGCAGTTTAATCAATACAGATATTGACACAAAGACAGAACTCTACTTAGGCCGTGTCACAACGTATACGTAGCTGAAATCTGCACAAGTTCACAAAGACTTAGCAGGTTTTGTCAAGCAGCAAATGTGAGGTGGAGTGAAAATGGTTGTGCAGTCATGTGGTGCAGCCGGGCTCTGTAATTAACTCCATTGATCATGGAATTGGGGTTCTGTCCCTCTCATCAATGTCACTTTCAATCAAACGGTTCTGAGTCATTCATGCAAAATAAAAAACTGTATAGGTTTAAATCCGTTCAGCTCATCAACAAGTTGACACGATTTTGAAGGATTCCAAAAATCTTCAAGCAGCTCTACAATCTAATGAGCTGTCAGTCATCCTATTCTCCTTCCCAATGAATTCTGGTTGTTTTGTAAAAACATGAAACACTTTTTATAAAATAACCTGGTACGAATGATAGATCTACTTTCATACATCCATTTTATGCTGCTTCTTTGATTGCAGAGGTAACAGATCCAGGAAGGGAACATTCTTCTCCCAATCAAACACTATTGCTCATCCAGGGCCAGGGAGGATGCTAAATCTGTCATGGGAGTTCTGGGTCAGTCCCAGGATCTCCTCCCAGTGGGATGGACCTGGAAAACCTTCAAAGAGAAGCAACACAGATGTGTCCTGATCAGTTGCTCAAATGACCTCAGCTGACTCCCTGCAGTGGAGCAGCAGCTCTGATCAACTAAGCTCCAAAGACGGATCCATGGTCTGTTGGTCCATTTCTTGTTCATCTTACCATCCCTTGTGAAAAGGACAAAGATATTTGAACTCTTCTGCTTGTGGCAGACTCACTCCTCAGATAACAAACTATTGGTTGGATTATTTCACTCCTAACATCCCAAATGACAAACAGTTCAAGCCTGTGAAACATCCTCTCATGCAGAACCTCACATAACCTCAGTCCTGTGAAGTCATCAGAGGTCTTGAAAGGAAATCATCCTAAATGATGATGTAGAACTGGGACCAGTGATGCTACAGGATAACAGAAAGGTATAAATGACCTAAACATGATGGTCAGTCTGATCTTTTCTCCGTTTGCATCCATGACGACACCTGACAGACTGATTTTATACAAAACACACAGGATGCAACTAAAGTCCTATAAGAAGCACAGATGTTTGGATAAATAAATCATTAGCTTGTTTGCTATTCAGTTTATTTGTCTTTCCAAGAGCATTTCCCTGCATGTGTCAACACAAAATCCTCTTCCAGATGAGCAGCTCAAAGGCAGCTGTTTCTCATCTCAGGTGGAGAGCATTCTCCAAACACCTCTGGCATTATCGGGTGATAAAGCTTCATAACCTCAAACACGGGGCATTTCTGGAAACCCAACACATCACGTGACTGCTTATCAGACTCCCTCCAAGACCTGAAAGGCTGCCAACGAGCCTCTGGTTCCGACTCATAAGCTGTCGCAGCTGCATCTCTAACAGCTGAATGTTTGTGGCTGTCAACTGCGCTGAAGGAGACTTTTGGGCCTTTCCTATGTCAAAATCAATCGCAACACAGAGACATAATCAGCCCCGGGCCGTGCTCTGGTGACACCGTCAGAACAAAACTGAAAGACGTCCATCTCCTCATGCTACATCAGATCTAAACCATCCACCTCACCAAACAATTATAAACTCTGAATCTGATGCTGCAGTGAATTAATAATAATAATAATAATAATACATCAAACTTATATAGCGCTTTTTAGGACACTCAAAGACGCTTTACAAAAGAGAACATGACCAAGTAAAACATTAACAGCAAAAGGAGGATGGTTAGGGGAAGGCCAGTTTAAACAGATGAGTTTTGAGTAGTGATTTAAAAGTGGAGAGTGAGTCAGAGTTCCTGATATTTTGGGGGAGGGAATTCCAAAGGGTCGGAGCAGCGGCAACAAAGGCTCGGTCCCCCACGGTGCGGTGCTTTGTTCTGTACGGAGAGAGAAGATTGGAGTCAGCAGAACGGAGGTGACGAGTAGGAGAGTAAGGGTGAAGAAGGTTGGTTAGATAAGAGGGGGCAAGGTTATGAAGAGATTTATAGGTGATTAGGAGCAGTTTGTAATGAATCCGGTGTTGAACTGGTAGCCAGTGGAGTTGTTCAAGGACTGGGGTTATATGATCTCTAGTGCAGGTGTGGGTGAGCAGACGAGCAGCTGAGTTTTGGATGTACTGTAGTTTTTTTAAGTGAGTCGAAGGGAGTCCGTAGAGAATGCTATTGCAATAGGCAAGTCTGGAGGTAATAAAGGCATGAATGAGTATTTGAGCAGTGGTATGAGAGAGGGATGGACGGAGACGGGCGATGTTACGGAGGTGGAAAAACGATGTCCTGGTAATGTTATTGATATGGGATTTGAAGGAGAGAGTGGAGTCAAAGATGATACCCAGATTGCGGGCTGTACAGGATGGGGTGACAACGTGGCCGTCAATTATGAGGGAAACATTTTTGGCAGAAGATAGGAGGGATTTAGGACCAGTAATAATAAGTTCAGTTTTATTGCTGTTGAGTTTTAAAAAGTTGGTATTCATCCAGTGTTTTAAATCATCCAGGCAGGCTGTAATAGTAGAGAGAATAACTGGGGTGATGGATTTGGTAGAGATGTAGAGTTGAGTGTCATCAGCATAGCAGTGAAATTGAAGTCCATGACGGCGGATGATGTGACCAAGGGGAAGTATGTAAATGATGAAAAGGAGGGGGCCAAGCACTGATCCTTGAGGGACACCATGGCTGACAGGGGCAGTGTACGATTTACAGTTGTTAACAGAGACGAAATGATGTCGATCAGAAAGGTAGGAAGTAAACCAGTTAAGTGCTGAGCCAGTGATACCAATGGTTGATTGGAGGCGGTCAAGGAGAATATTGTGGTCAATGGTGTCAAAAGCTGAGCTGAGGTCGAGAAGAAGCAGAATAGTGAGGAAACCAGAGTCGGAGGCAATCAGAAGGTCGTTGGTGACTTTTAACAAAGCTGTTTCAGTGCTGTGGTAAGTGCGGAAACCAGATTGGAATATTTCAAAGAGCTGGCAGGATTGTAAGTATTGCTGAAGTTGAGTAGCAACTGATCGTTCCAAGATTTTTGAGAGAAGTGGGAGGTTGGAGATGGGTCTGAAATTGTCCATGTTGTCTGGGTCCAGGCCGGGTTTTTTCAGGACGGGAGTGATAGAAGCAAGTTTGAGTGAGGATGGGACAGATCCAGCGGTGAGGGAGGTGTTTATGATAGTGGTGATGAGAGGGGTGAGAACAGGGAGACAGGCTTTGATGAGGGGGGATGGGATAGGATCTAGATGACAGGTGGTGAATTTCATGGAAGAAAGGAGCTTAGTAATGTCAGATGAATTGAGAAGCGAGAATGTGGAGAAGCTGTGAGTAGGTAATGAACTGAGTTTGGGTTCTGAGGTAGTGAAGGCAGAGAGAGAGGAAGCAAGTTGACTGTGGATTGAAGCAATTTTCAAATGGAAGTGGCCAATAAAGTCATTGCATTTAGATTGAGTGAAGGTAGTTGTGATGTTGTCCTTAGGTTCGGTGAGCTTGCTGAAGGTGGAGAATAAAGTGCGGGGGTTAGAGGAGTTGGAGTGGATTATGTCCGAGTAGAACTTGGAGCGAGCGTTATTGCAAGCTGTTTTGTACATTTTGATGTGTTGCTTGTAGATTTGACTGTGTATGACGAGGCCAGTTTTCTTAGAAAGGCGTTCCAGTTGTCGTAGTTTTTTCTTGAGATTATGAAGTTCCGGAGTATACCAAGGGGCTGACTGGGCGAAGGATACAGTTAGTGTTTTGAGAGGGGCAAGCTGATTAAGACAGGAGGAGAGAGTATGGTTGTAGTGGTCAACGAGTTCAGAGGGAGTGGAGTCAGTAGAGAGAGGGTTACTGAGAACTGTGTCAGATATGGAGGATGAGAGGATGGCAGGAGACAGGGACTTAAGATTTCGAAAGGTTATTGTGTGTTGTTGTGTGAGCTGAGGAATGGGAAAGTTCAAATCCATTGTAACAGCCAATTAAGTCTCCAATAATTACCTTAACCAAAAAAGCAAAGTCTCCATCTTCTACTGCTTTGTTGCACACATCATAAAACGTTGCTTGGTGATAAAAGAATCTGCTTGTGTGCTGTTGAGCAAATTAGCTCAGATTCAACCAGAGCCTCTCGTTAAGTTGGCTTTTTAGGTGCAAACTCTAAACTGGAGGAGGTGTTTAGATCCTAAAAATGTACTAGAAATTTGTTCGAGGAAGTAAAAAGTTGTTGGACTCATTTATTTTTTTCTTTATCAGATTATTAAAGTAGAAAGGATTTATATTGGAATACGTTAGGAAAAATGTTTCAGTTAGGGGTGTCAAATTATTAGATTAATCGAGATTAATTAATTACAGTCACATTTAGTGCAATCATTTTTTTAATCGTGTTAATCTCATTTTTAATCTATAACTTTACTGGGACTTTTCTAGCCTACCTGTTGGGATTTTTTTATTTTTATTTTATGTATTTATATTTATATTTAACTTAACTGGTTTATATTTATTTAACTGCAGCTTAATGCTTTTTAAGGATTTTATTTTGTGATAAACTGTCAGTTTTGATATGCTAACTTACAGCACTGTAATTTACAGGTCTATTTTAATTTTAGATCAATGTTTTAGTAACAAGTTCTGTGATCACTATTTGCATTGCTCAAAAAAAGTGTTCCTTGATGTGTTAACTTAGATTATTCTATATGGACCCGATGTTTTATTTTTATTTTCTAATTATTCGAGACTGAGCACAGTGTTATTCTGCCTAGGCGATGTAAAAGGAAAGTTTAGAAGTCTGTTAAACAATAAATAACTTTAAAAAGCCAGTTTTTGTTATATATTAATCTTTTAGTCTGCCACAATAATGTAATGAATTTAAATAAAAATACATCAAAGTGAGGGATTTTCTCAGCCATTAGTAGGTGAGATTAGAAAAGAGATTAATTAGATTAATTAATTACAGGTCATAATTAATTAATCTCAAAAAATTTATCTCATGACAGCACTAGTTTCAATATATGAGAAATTGCATCATTTATTCAAAAATAAATAGTCATAAGGCTGGACAATCTATTGCACATTGATTCAAATATTTTCAAATGCAACTATAAAGTACTCTTTATGAGTCTAAATCACCAATTGCATGACATTCATTACATCATATGGATTGACCATATATATTGATTCATATATTTTAAAATGTAGATGAAACAACATCACAATTTAAATAATCATTAAAGGTGTGGTTCACTCATTTAATCAATACATTGGCAGTGGTCTCTAGTAGGAATGACGTGTACCAGTGATTAAAATTACAGACCTCTCTCATCTTTTTCAGTGGGACTTGCACAATCGGCGGCTGTCAAATATTGTTTGCCCCAAAGTATACAATACATATAGAATTAGCATTTTCTGAACCTGAGCATTGAGAATTTGGAGTGGAAAAAATAAGGCAATGCACCTTTTAGGTTGAACTGAAGGTTGGTCTTAAATTAGGATTCTTTGTGTGCAGTCTGGGCTCTGCAGGTGTCTTTTCTGTATTTTTCTGTGCACCTTGAGTGAAAATGAAGTAAAAGTGACAAACGCAGGAGGATGTTCAGACGTCTGCAGGAGGCAGCAGGCTGCTGCTGTCCTTCTGATTGTTTGTGTATTTTCAGAGCTCGTGGCACACTGTGCTCAGTGAAAATTTACATTTTATTTTTGGGACGTGTCAGGTGGGTTCATGGCAGGTTGGCTGACGCAGCTCAACACCAGTCCACCCCTGAAGCGCTTTCCTCCCAGTTTTGACTTTATCTCTGTCTTACATTCATGATCTCTCTCCTCGTTTATGCAACCGCTCCCCTGACCCATAGTAAAGGCCACTCTTGGGTGTGTGTGTGTTTTTATTCCCCCTGATGGGTTTCCTGTGCATGCTTGTGAACAGTTTAGTAAAGATCTCGTGCACGTCCCTCACAGTACTCTCTGGTGGGTGTCTCGAGGTAAAAAGTGACCCTGATGTGTCACTTCTGCTTAAAAGATGGAAGGAAAAGCTGGTGGACCACCGTGACTCACACACAGAACTTCCCCAGGGCTCCTAACTGATCACTGTAACCCACCACTCTCAGACAGCACTGACGATTTTCCTAGAACCACATCTATAGGCTTCTATTTTAGGACTTTAGCGTGACATTGTCATGAAACCTGCAGGCACCAAAAAAGTTTTGTCTGTCGTTATTTGTGTTTACAGTGTGTTCACATGAAAAGTGTTCCGGGCTCTGTCTTTTCACAGCTCACACGTGTGACAGACCGTGTGTGTGTATTAATGTCATATGGGGACAGACGGGGGGAGAGTGCATTACCACATGGATACCAAAGCTGCAGGGCATCAACCTTTTACAACAACTGAAGAGTAACAGGCACTATATGATGATGATGCATGTTCAGGAAAACACACAGAGTAGCTGAAAGTGTTTATTAGAGTCTCAGGGATTCAAATGATGTAAAATACAACCAAGAGAAGCAGATTCAAAGAAAGAACAAATCACTGATAAATGTTGAAACAACCTGTGATGCAGGGGCAGTTCTAGGGAGCTCCAGGGTGGGTCAGTGCCACCCTGACAGCAAGCTTGGACCCCTCTGTGGCCCCCTCTGCTGAAGGCAGAGCCTAAGCATATAAGTACTGATGTTTTAGTCTAATGCGAGGTGTGGAACCAAAGCATGTGAGTGCATTTATCTGAAATTGAAAAGAGATGCTTAGACAAATATTTTCATGTTGTCACTGAGATGATGCATTTTTTGCAAAATAGTTATTGTTTTGTATGATCTGTTCTGCACATTTCACTTACCACCCGTCAGACTCTTTAAAGCAGAGTAGTAGATTCTGCCGTTGGTTCTTTAAGGTGGAACTGCCATCCACATTCAAAAAGTGTCCATCACTCTGATCTGTAGAATCTCCTAAAGCTGAAGGACAGGGTTAGGTTATTCAGAGTCCTTCTATCCAAGCTTTAAACAACAAGCATCCACACTGTTAGAGACTGAACTTCATTTTTATCACAAACTCATCCTGCTGTTCAGAATCATCAGTAAAGGTTGATAAACAAACAGATTCTGACATGCAGCCTATTTCCCTAAAGCTAGATCAGTGGTTTTCAACGTCCTCTGGGAGGTCAAGCTTCAGATTCTCATCCAGAACACAAATGTCTCGCCACCATGGCAACCAGATAAGAGGCCGCTCATGAGAGGTGGACTCAATAAGCTGTGGTCAAGAGAAGAGACAAACAGAAGCTGAAACCAATGTCTATTCAAAATTCATGGCTCTTTAAAATCTAATGTAATGTTTCAAAACAGAGCTTCATGCATATGCTGTCCGTTTAGTAACAACTGATGATGTCATTTCCTCTTCATCTTTTTAAGAAGCTAAATTACCTCAAAAAATTCCCTTGAAGTCGACCCAATTCAGGATGGCTGCCACAGCTAATCAACATTAGCAAACACATCCATGGGTAAAACTCTTTAAAACCTTTCAGACTTTTACACCGTACGACCACAAACTTAAATGTTTTTGAGACTTTCTGTGATAGACCAACTCAAAGTAGCACATAATTGTGAAGTGGAATGAAATGATACATATTGTTTTCAATTTTAAAGAAATAAAAATCTGAATTTGTATTCAGCCCCCTGTACTCTGATACTCCTAAATAAAATCCAGTGCAATTGTAGCAGACCCAGGAATTACACATTAGTGTGTCACACAGTCAGATGCTTTCAGAAGTCACCTAATTAGATAAAAGAGATCATCTGTGCGTGATTTAGTATCATTATATGCCAGTTCTTGAAGGCCTCAGTGGTTTGTTAGAGAACATAATTGAAGAAGAAGCAGCTGCAGCTTCGACATCTCATGGTGCTTAAAGGAGATGTACTGTTGGATGTCATCTGTGTAAAGATATGAAATTCCTAAGAGCTCAGCATGTGCTGGAGAGGGAGCTGATAAGAAGGAACAGTAGAGGGCCCAGTACAGAACCTTGTGGGACACCATGAGCAAGAGAGGTGGAGGAGGACCGAAACTTGAGGACCGCCACAGAGAAGGACAGATAAGAGGAGAACCACTCCAGAGCAGTTCCTGAAAGGCCTACCCAGTCTCAGCCTATCCAGTAACAGTTGATGATCAACAGTGTCAAAGGCTGCAGTCAGGTCCAGCAGAACCAGAACAGAACAGTCCCCTGCATTGATGTGAGTCAGAAGGTCATTAGAGACATTGTTTGGTCAGACAAGACCAGAGTTGAATATTTGGGCCTAAATGCAAAACGCTACATGTGACGGAAAAGTAACACAGCTCATCACCCTGAACATCACCACTGTAAAACATGGTGGTGGCAGCATGATGCTGTGGGGATGCTTTTCTTCAGCAGGGACAGAGAAACTGGTCAGAGTTGATGGGAAGATGGATGGAGATAAATACAGGGTATTCCTCCTGTTGGAGGGTCCAAATGACTTGAGACTGGGAAGCAGATTCACCTTCCAGCAAGACAATGACTCTAAACATACAACAAGAGCTACATGGAAGGGTTTAGATTAAAGAATATCCATGAGTAAGGATGGCCCAGTCAAAGTTCAGACCTAAATCCCATTGAGCATCTGTGGCATGGCTAGAAAACTGTTGTTCACAGACGTTCTCCATCCAACCTGGGTGAGCTTGAGCTGTTTGCAGTGAAAAATGGGCAGAAAGTTCAGTCTCTAGATGTGCAAAGTTAGTAGAGACATACCCCAAAAGACTTGCAGATGTAACTGCAGTGAAAGATGGGTCTACAAGGTACTGATGTAGGGGTTTGAATACAAATGCATGCCAACCATTTCAGATTTTTACTTGCTTAAAACTTTGAAAACCATACATCAGTTCATTCCACTTCACAGTTATGTGCTGCTTTGTGTTATTTATCACAGAAAGTCTCAATAAAACATTTAAGTTTGTGGTTGTTAGGAGTCAAAATGTGCAAAATTTCTAAAGGTATAAATTATGTTGCAAGGCACTGTATTAATCAGAAATTAAGTTCACTTTTCATGTGATCATACAGGCACAGGCACAAAGGCTCGATCCAGCTCATCACACCCAACAAAAGTCTCAACCAGTCAACACACAACTGCCTGAATCAATAACAAATATCTGGAAACAAACAAACAAACAAACAGGCTGACTCTGTGCCGCTACCGTCTGTAGCAAACTAATGAGCAGTGTGTGACGGCTGGAACAGCAGCAGGAGACAGCAGCATCCTCACTCTGTGGAGGCTCTGAAAATTTGATCTTAGCAGAAGGAGGGAGGGTGATGCTGATGCAGGTCTGGTTTAATGTCAGTTTGCCTAAAATAAAGCCAAACAAACCTACGGCGATGGCATTATTCTGACTTGTTTCTAAAGCTCAGATAAAGGCGTCTGCTCTGTGAAACGGTGTTAGCCAAAGTTGGCCTGCAGGCCTGAATTCACTTCAAAGATGAGATTCTTTGTGTTTCTGATGAAAACGCTGCTGTCTCCGGCTCATTTCATCTGGGTTCTTAAACCTGTTCAGACTCAAATATAAACAGCTGAACAAGAAAAGGCTCATCTCCTCTTTGAGTCAGGCTGACGGTTAAAGAACCCAGATCATGTGATGATGATTTAGAACAGAGTGCAATCACAGATCAGAGATCATCCATCCTGCACAGGTGTGACCCGACTCCTCTCCTCTCCTTTTACCAGAGAAAACATCAAATAAGCACCAGTTTCATGGTTTTTACCACAAGTCAGACCTCCATAGTCTGAGCTGCACAACTACAACAGTACATGTAGTTCTGCTCTCTGATAAGGATCAGTGGAGAGGACGTGGACCACCTGTTCAGCATGAATGTCTCTGATTATCCAGCAGCTCCAAACTGAGCCACCCAGTTTGTCCCAAGATTAGGCCCCAGTGATTGGCAGATTTGACTCACAGCAAGCTGGTCTTGGCTGAAAGCAGCTACGCTGTTCCGCATCTCATTCTCACTGCCACGCAGCGGTATCAGTGACACGTTACCGTGACGCGTGTCTGGCAACACGCGGCTCGCCCAAGTCTGCTGGCACACATCCTTAGGCCACACCTTGCCGTTGTACTGCAGCGAGGAGCCCACGGGGACAAATGGAGGCGTCCAGATGAGGAGGAAGGAGACATGTTATCATGCTAAAACTGGTTGGTACCACAAAAAGAAAATCTTACAGCAAAAATCAAAACCGCTGATGAGGTCGTTCAGCGGTGATCACAATCAGCAACGCTACAGTCCTATAGATTCCTAGCTGCACCACTAGATTCATGAATTTTAAACTGCTGCAAGTGTTCTTAAAGCATGTGTGTGTGTGTGTGTGTGTGTGTGTGTGTGTGTGTGTGTGTGTGTGTGTGTGTGTGTGTGTGTGTGTGTGTGTGTGTGTGTGTGTGTGTGTGAGAGAGAAAGAAAACACACCTGACAGCTCAGAAATGTAGAGTACCACTCCCTCATTTCTGACTCTGTTTCACAGCAGAGGTACCTGCAAGGAAATGGATGGAGATGATGAGCCAGGCTGTGCAACAAACTCAGGAAGAGAGTGTGTGTGTGTGTGTGTGTGCATGAGAGAGAGTGAGAAATGGGGATAGTTTGTGAAAACAAGAATTCAGATACGCTTTTCTGAAACGTTATCAAGACAAAACAAAGACAAGAGAGTTAATCAGAGATAATAAGTGAAGCTGACGTCTGTCTCTCTCCCGTAGCGACTGGTGCTGATGCTGCAGGAGTAAACATGGAATGTGACGGCTGATTTAAAAGAAAAACACTGATTAGGACTTTCAGCCCTGTCTGGCCGTGTCCATGAAAACTGTTTGTGTCTCTAATGATTTAATGCGTGTATGTGCACATTTTATGCCACTCAGGTTTCCATCCCATAAGCCCCCTGAGTCATCAGCCGTGCTGTGATGCTGAATAAACAGCCTTCATTTATACAGTTATTATTGTTGCTATCCCAGGTTTCAACTGCAGCAATTACTCTGGCACCTTCCACTGAGACGCAGCCGTGACACGAGAGCTATGCAGCCGTAAGCGTGTGCCACAGTTACACATGTAGGACCATTTGGGGCACATGCTAACACACCTCACACACAGATCTCCTCCCTTTGCCCAGTTTGCATCATCGTGTCTAATAGGGCTCATTAAGGCTCGATGGGAATCACAACAACATTATCTACAGTCCTGCATCTACAACACAACTTTTGTTGTTTTCTTACAATTAACTGAGCTGCAAATAAATAAAACCTGTTCTTGTGTTATGATCAAAGAAAGACCTAAGAGAAAATGAACAATAATCATGCTAGTATAATAATCTGACAGCGTGGAGATGATCAGCTACATGTTCTAATCTCTAACTCAATCAGTTTTCTGCACCATGGATTAGAATTTATCCCTTTAAGTCAGAGAGTTTTCCTTTTTTAGTCGTCACATTCCAGTTCTCTACACCTCTTACAGTTTTTTCCCCTTCCTGTCTCTGTTTTGCTCTCAGGTGAGTTTTTCTAGATGGGGAAAAAAAAGTGACAATGGAGCGTAACAAAACGATAATATGTGCCCACAGCATGACGGGGACAGGCCTCCCATTACATCTGTGAAGATGTTTACTTCTGTTGACAATGCAGGGCTCAGTGTGACACACACACACACATTAGCTATGGTGAGACTCTCCTTTTTGCATGAGTGCGTCAGAGCAGTAAGGCTGCTGACGTCTCAATTTAAAATACCAGATTATATTTAGGATATATTTGCATAAAAAAGTGAGATTTATCAATAAAAGTAATCCTGTGTTATTCAAATTCATCTCTTCCTATGGCTTTATGTTCCCCTGCTGCACATCTATCTATTAATGGTTACAGCATTCGTATAATAATGCATATGAAGGCCTGGTGGGACAAATATTTAGTTCTTATTTTAGAAATAAAAAAGAAAAATAAACAAGCAGGTAAAATTAAAGTGATTTGCATAAAATTACAGTTCAGTAAATTTTATTTTTATGGGTCAAATTCAGTATCTTAATAGGAGTGAACTGCATCACAATGCCTTAGAAAGGCATTGAGAAGTGCATCTAGTCAAATTTTGGGTTTTACACACACACACACATCCCTCTAGGCGGAGCCGACCTTTCACGTGCCTCCCTCTCTGAGCTCACATGCAGGGATCTGACCCGGTTTCTGTGCCTGAAGAAAAGCCTGCAGCTTCTTCTGATGTTGCTCATGTTTACATGCATATCATAAATGTGATCACGCCGCCACTACAGGGAAAATGCCACTGCCTGCTGAACATAAAGCAGCAAACATTTCAAAACAACTCCACTAGTTCAAGCTGAAGCTGACTAGTTTTGTGCTGTAGATCGTGCCTTCGCCATACAGCAAAATAACACAAATTAAAGTGTTTTTACTTTTCTGTCCTTATTTTGCCAAAGCAGGTAGCAGTATGGACTCAGTCATCAGATGGAATTCCTCTAGTTATCACTTTAGTCCTAATTATTGTAATAAAGTAAATAAATGACACACATTTAACTAGAAAGTGTCTTGATCTGTTCTCTTACGCTTCAGTTTGACATTTATAAAGAATAACTCATGTGAAGCTGCGCTTCAGACGGAGCTGTGATTACTCTGAGCTGCAGTAAATGTAATAAAGTGTTGATATTAGATCACATATCTACTCACCACTGCTGTTTTTCTGGCTTATCTTGTTTCGTCAGTCCCCAACTAAAACCAGAGCAAGATTAAAATAATAAAATAACAATAATACAATTCTATTAGTTTTTCTCGATTGCTAAGACACATTTCTTGAAAGCTGCTCTCCCTTTCTCTAACTTGTGAACACAAAACCCAATTTTCAAGCTAAATCTCCAAAACCTCAGACTCTTTTTGCAAAACCAAACTTTCACCTCAAAACAGTTCAATCTGTGCTCAAAACTTAACTATGTTGTCAAATCGTGCCCCGAGTCAATCAAAATGACAGTCACTAAACACTACGTAGAAAAATAGAAAACACAATGATCGGGACATGAAGATGGAGAAAAAAATGTTTATTGTTCACTGTAGGCAAAATGCATGTTGCAAAACAAAAATAAGCCCATATTCTAAAAATAAAGTACAAAAATATACAAATACTACTGTAAGTGCAAACAGCAAAGATTCCAGTACGTACAGGTTGGCATATTATCCAGACACATTCAGTGTTGATTATGTAGTGATAGACTGTAGTGGCCTAAATCACTTTTTCTGTATCACTTACTAAACTAGATCTATTTCTATAGAGGGGTTTCCAACTGGACAGGGGCGTTGCAAGCTTCTTAAAAGTGTGGGGGATGTTGAGACTTTTCACTCACACACACACACACACACACACACACACACACACACACACACACACACACACACACACACACACACACACACACACACACACACACACACACACACCCTGTATTTACACACCCTGTCCTATTTTACCAGTATGCATTATCCTGAAATTGTTACCCTGAACTTATTTGGAATGCAATGCAAATTTTAAATTTGATTATTTTTCTCATTCATTTGACTGTTTTTTGTTTATTTATGTTATTGCTCTTTATTTTATATGAAGCTGAAGTTGGTTCCCTTTTTAAGTTTTTAATTCAGAAAGTTTAATTCCCACTAATGTTTCCACCCCCAGTATCTTTAAGCTGCTGTAATTATAAAATGTAAAATGTTTTATTTCATAGGTGACCAATCAGAACTCTTGAAATTTTAACATCAACCCATTAAATTGAAAAATATGTTACTAATATGATAATCCAAACTCACAATGAAGAAAGTGGCCTTCTTTGAACTAAGGTTTTCACAAATTACCACCTGGAATTTATGGATCAATCTAATCCAGGTCTGAAGAGTCTAGGTGTTGTAGTTTTTACAATAGACCAGACCTAAGGTGGGTCAGATGCAATAAAGTTCTGAAATCTGCATTTTTTGAACTGTCACATAACAAATAAAGGTTTAACCAATCACAAACTGTTCTTTAAGGACTCTGCTATCAGTCTAATATAATCTAGTTAAGATCTGAATAATCTAAGTATTGTAGTTTTTAGCAGAGCCAGTTCTAATGAGGTCTACAGGTGAAACTCAGAAATGAGAATCTGGTGTAAAAGTCCACTTATGTCAGTAATCCAGCTCAGACTGAGAGACCACCTAAAGGCTCAGGAACCCTCTGCAGGTGTTCTGGACTCATCAGCTGATTAGAGTGTGACACTTTGAGTCTAGAATATTGAACCTTTTCACGATATTCTGATTGTCTGAGATTCTGAATGTGGGGTTTTCATCAGCTGTAGCCAGAATCATCACAATTATAACAAATAAAGGCTGAAACATCTGGAATGAGTCTGTCTCATAGTTTAGTTTCACCTTTTAGGTTCAATAACTGCCACTCAGGTGTTCTTGTGTCTTTGATGAGCCTCAAGCTTCACTCAGCAGAAGCAGCTGGGTTAGGGTTAAGTTCAGACTTCAGCATCGGCCCTGTTATGACCAGAAATCTATCAAACAAGCAGATTCAGGTTTGTTTTGCTCTCAATTGGAAATTATCAAATGAAATTGATGTAAATATGACTACAACTAATTATAGGATACTATTGGACTGAAAGGCTGTGAACCAGAGACAACAGGACAGAAGTGAAGGTTTGTGCATTTAACAAAACATTTAATAAATAATCAGAGCTGCTGTAAAATATTCTCCAGTCCACATCCAGACAGAATCACCGTCTCTTCTGTCTCCTGATCAGCAGCAGCTGGGATGTTTATGCTCACAAAGTTTTTCTTTTTTTTATCAACATACTTTCAAGTGCAGCTCACTCCTCTTGTTCTGACTTTTTTTCTTGTGCTTATTCTCAGGGTTCGAATTACGGGGGAGCTAAAGGGAGCCCGGCTCCCCTGAAAGGGCGCCGGGCTCCCCTGGAAGCCCTCAACTTACACACCCAGGGGGAGCCCGAACAAAGATCCAGTTTCTACATATATTACATTATTTATTTGGACTCTCAGCGTACCGGGTCTGTTTTTGGGCGGAGAGGATGGAGAGCAGCAGAGCGCTGATTACTGATGCGCTCCGCCGGGCAGCTGCGTCCTGCGCACGGCCACAGTAACATTGTCAAAGTGGCGCCACCACAAAAAACATAATTAACACACGATCGTTCATGTTTGCTCATATTTCCTCTTTCATTTGTGCATGACGCGCTCCGCTGCTGCAGCTCCCATGCTTCGGTGACGTCACCTCACTGGCGCGGCCGCACAGCTCACATTCCGCTATTTTTGCGGTTGACAGATCTTTCTGATCTGCTAATTTCAAGTAACTCATTAGTTGAAAATGAAGAAGCCATGCAGCAGTTTTTCTGGAGGATTGAGAGGAGATGCAGCTAAAACACATACAGGACAGGAAAATAGTCGCATAAAAAAAACCAAAGTGCTTGAAAAGTTACGTTTGTAACTTTACAATAATAATAATAATTTATAAGTATGTAATATTTATTTATTTGATACAATTCAGATCACCCTCAAAACTCAGTCCCACACCCAGGGCTGTTTCTAGGCATTTCAGGGACCAAGCCCCCCCCCCCCGTCTTAGTGGGCTCCCCCGGAAGCCTCTGTGTAATTCGCACCCTGCTTATTCTCATCCGTTTGGATGCATCTCCACCTCCATGTTTCCACCTGCCTGTCGGCGCATCTGACCACTGGTTGTTCAGATGCTGCTGCTGTCAATCATTGCGGGAGCGTGCACGGTGTCGGATACCTCGTCTCTTTGTTCTCTCCTCCTGCCTGGGCGAACGGTAGCTGACGGCGCGGTGTGCGCGGCACGCAGCAGCGATGCGCCTTTTGCGCGTTTGGAGAGAATGAGTACTCGTGCGCAAAACGAGGTCCCTCATGGAGCGTGTGTTCTGCATATATCGGGAGGGGCCCACTTAAAGCGAACGTAGGAGAATTTTTTAAGTAACACCGGTGCACAGAGGTGCGGATTTCAATGATCAACAGGAAAGGGAGGGAGAGAGGGGGAAACAGCGAGCGAAACACGGAGGGACCAGACTGATAGTAAAGTTTTGAGCAAAACTGCTGGAAAAGTGTGGGTGTTCAGCCTCCTCATTAGAAAAAGTGTGGGTGTTAAAACACCCACATCCCCCACGGGTGCGACGCCCATGCAACTGGATGCAGTGGAAAGACCCCATGAATACATCTATAATGATGAAGCACTGTGTATGTTCCCTCACATCATTAGCCACAAGTGTGATCCATCTTTAGTTGTTGTGTTCAAGTGGTGACACCAGTGCTTTACTTGTGATTGACGTTTGTCACCTGTGCTCACCATTATGCAGCACAGGTGCATCACAATGAAAATGTGTTGGCAAGTGGTGTCTAAACAGGTGAAACATGCTGATGGTTTTGCCAAAAGTGTGATTTATTCAATCAGTGGGTTCAAGCAACTGAGCATTTGGTTCAGACAACAGGGTTTAGTGTTTTAGCAATTGAGAAAAACTGTAAGAGTGTCATTAGAAATCTTGGACTTACTGTGCCCCCTAGTGGTCATCAACAATACTTACAAGTTCCAATAAGTATTTTTTTAAGACAGTCTGGTTTGTTGATCTGTCCCACAGTCTTTGGGTTAATGAGGATGATGCAAATGTCCTAGTGTGCTTTTATGTGGAGAATAAATTATTTAAGAGAGAAATAAAGTGCAATTAAGGCAAACTTACGTTTTCAGAGGGGAAAATGGATGCTGAACTCACATTTTGATATGTAAAATAAACAAATTATGAGCAGAACATACAAAAAAGAAATAGATACAATTCTATATTTATTTTCACTGCACAAAAGTGATTTTATGTTACGTTTTTTAAAAATAGTAAGTTTACAGCAAACATGAGGCTAATATTACATTTATGGTTAAATACTGTCAGGATTGATGTTGGACTGTTCTAACATTTATACATTACTTATTGGAAGGTTTCTAAAGTGAATAAGAGTGATTTAGAATTGTGTTTCTTCTACCTTCATCTGTTATTTTAAGTTTTAGTTTTTTAATTTGACCTTTTTTCTATTTTCTCCTTTTAACCACAAAAATTTCCATATAATTGAAATTTTAATTTATCTGATTAAATAAGTTTCACAAAAAAATTAGCTGTTATGATCAAACATTTACTCAGTATCTGAGTATCCTTTCATCACATTCATTTTTTCAATAGATTCAGGTAAAGCTACTGGATGATCCAGAAAAGGATTGGGAGAATGTCATATGGTCAGATGAAACCAAAATAAAACGTTTTGGTAAAAACTAGGGGTGTAACAATATCCAAATCACACGATACGATATTGTCACGATACAAACCTCACGATACGATATTTTGTGGGGAGGCTCACGATAATAAGACTCAACATAAAATACTTTGACTGGTATCCTCCGTGCTGCGTTCACCGTTATAGCCTCTATCCTCCATGTTTGTTTTTCTTTGCTGTGTGGGTTGCACGCACTCCCATTGGCGAACTGGCCGATGACGCGGAAGCAAAGGATCATGGTCTATGTAGTTTACTTTGCTATGCTCCGGTGGAGCTGACTGAAAAGTGTTATTTTTACCTCAATATGTACTGTGCGATATCGTGACAAGACCACGACAATATTGTGGTCATTTTACTACGCCGATATCGCAATATTGCCAATATTGCTACAGCCCTAGTAAAAACTCTACTCATCGTGTTTGGAGAAAGAATGCCGAGCTGCATCCAAAGAACACCATACCTACTGTAAAGCATGGGGGTGGAAACATCATGCTTTGGGGCTGTTTTTGTGCAAAGGGACCAGGACGACTGATCCGTGTAAAGCACAGGTGTCAAACTCCAGTCCTCGAGGGCCGGCATCCTGCACCTCTTTGTTGTTTCCCTGTTCCAACACAGTTGATTCACCTGTGTAGCAGCTCATCAAGCTCTCCAGAAGTCTGTTAATCACCTGCTGATTGAAATCAGGCATGTTGAAACAGGGAAAATACTAAAATATGTGGGACAGCGACCCTCAAGGACCGGAGCTCGACACCCCTGTTGTAAAGGAAAGAATGAATGGGGCCATGTATCGTCAGGTTTTAAGTGAAAACCTCAGCAAGGGCGTTGAAGATGAAACATGGCTAGGCCTTTCAGCAGGACAATGATCCCAAACACACCACCCACGAAATGAAGGCGTGGCTTCATAAGAAGCATTTCAAGGTCCTGGAGTGGCCTAGCCAGTCTCCAGATCTCAACCCCATAGAAAATCTTTGGAGGGAGTTAAAAGTTCGTGTTGCCAACAGCCCCAAACCATCACTGCTCTAGAGGAGATCTGCATGGAGGAATGGGCCAAAATACCAGCAAGAGTGTGTGAAAACCTTGTGTAGACTTAGAGAAAACGTTTGACCTCTGTCATTGCCAACAAAAGGTATGTAACAAAGTACTGAGATGAAATTTTGTTATAAAATACTTATTTTCCACCATAATTTGCCCCGTGTGTGTGTGTTAATGTCGGGACAGAGAGAGGGGACAGTGAATTACCACAAAGCTGCAGGGCATCTATGATGATGCATGTTCAGAAAACTCACACAGAGTAGCTGAAAGTGTTTATTAGAGTCTCAAGGATTTAAATGATGTAAAATACAATGAAGAAGAGAAGCAAATAACGAGAAAACCACAGATAAAAAGATAAAACTGATGGATTTTAGTCTCGTTTGACATCTAACTGTACTTTAAAAGCACATATTTGTAGGTTTCTTTTGCTGCACATTTTGCTTACAGTCAGACTGTCCTGTAATCGTTTTAAACACACTCGATCAAGAATTTGGCTGTTTTTAGATCACTTGTAGTCTAGTATCTGTCAGTGTGTCAGAGAATGTTTGTTAGAAGCTGCTTGTCTCTGACCAAAGACTCATTCTACATGAAATACTAATGATGAGCTCAGATTACACATCGTACTGTCTGAACTATTCATGATTCTGATCAGGCTGCTATTCTCAAGTCCTTACAAAAACAGAACTGAGAGAATTAAAACTAGTACATGACTGACTCTCAGGCACTTGGAAACCAGAGGCAGCATCAATAAACACAATAGAATAAAGAATCAACATGGATACAGAGGATTAAAGATGATGCATCTCAGATCTTTGATGGGTTTTTCTTTTCTTCTTTAAACAACTTTCAGATTCTGTTCTTGATCATTTTCAGCTGTACTCTTGTCCTCCACTTGTTCACTTCCTTCAGTTGATTTTTCTAAACTTGCTGCACAATTTGCAAACATTCTCAGGCAAAAGAAACAGACCAGAAATGTGGGGAAAAGTCACCAAAGTTTAAAGAAAACTTTAAGATTACAAGAAAATCTGGCTACTGGGAAGCAGAATTTCACAGGGCTGCAAACAAAAACATCTGTTATAAAACCTACACAGATGGAATCATTTAGACTTTCTTAAAACTATTAAGTTATTCGTTAACTACAGACTGAAGTCAGCTAAAAACAAACATTGTAAAAATATGCTGTTCACTTTTTTGCTAAAAATCTTAATTATGAGATTTTTTTCAGCCTTAACAGGTGGTGGGTGCATATTCAGCCCCCTCTGCTGTCAGAATAAATAAATCCATAGAAAAGTTACGCTGGCTCACAGGCAGGACGCGGTTTAAACTAAAGAATCTGGATTCTGGGGATTTAAACGAGCATCTTTATGAGGTTTTTCAGTGTTTGCCTTGATGTAAAAAACAAACATTTCCAGTTAACGGTCACTGCTGCAACAAAAACAGAAAAAGACGGAAAGACTGGATGAATAAAGACAAGAAACAAACGTTTATTTTAAATAAGGACATGTTCTGAGATCTTACCTTCTTCAGGTGCAAGTTCAATTTTCTTTAAATAACCACATAAATCAGCTACGTCTCTCATTTTCTAATAATCCAACATTTTAAATGCTAAAAATCTTCTTTCTTTAAGCTGCAACATTCATGTTTTCTGTACAGGACGGAGGGTCTTTAACACCCCTACAGACAATCGCTCAGGATAACGTTGTGCTTATCGATATATCTGCAGCTGTCACTGGGATTTCTGCACAGATATGGAGCTGTTGTGTTTCAGTCCCTTCCCAGATGAAGTCAGATCCTCTGAAATCAGCTCTCCTTCATAATCGTTCAGTTCTCAGCTGCACATTAGTTCAACAAACAAGTGTTTAAAGAAACAGATTCAGCTAGAAATGACTTTAAACCTTTATTTAAAATAGTTTAAGCACTTCGTGTTGGTGTCCAAAATAACATTTACCTATAAGACTTTTATTTTTTACAAATGCACTAGAGGGAATAAAGATTTCCCGTGTCTTTTTTTTGTGGTGAGATGCCAAAAGTCGGTGGAAACAGAGAAACAACAAGCTGGAAGTAACAGGGGAACTTTTCACTGAACACTGTCTCTCTTTTGCTTTAATGCCAGAGCTTCCCGCTACATCCGTCCATCTATTCGTCCACCCAACCGTGCACCAGAATGAATCTGTAGGAGTAGATCCTGCTGTTGGTCCTTTAAGGTGGAACTGCTGTCCACATCCAAAAAGTTAGAGTCTGTTTCTCTGAGTGTCCATCACTCTGATCTGTACAATCTCCACAAGATGAAGGTCACGGAGTATTCAGAGTCCCTCCATCCAACCTTTAAATGACAAACATCCACTCTGTTAGAGACTGAACTTCATTTGTATCACAAACTCATCCAAACGTCCATAACTAAACAGATTCTGACACGCAGCCTATTTAGCTAAATCAGTCGTTTTCAACATCCTCTGGGATGTCAAGCTTCAAATTCTCATCCAGACCACAAATGTCTCGCTACCATGGCAACCAGAGGCTGCTCATGAGAGGTGGACTCAATAAGCAGTGATCAGGAGAGATAAATATAATTAACATCTGATCATTTATACAGATGGGAATGAAGCATGTGATTATTGGATTATTAAAAATCTCACTGGTGTTTGTGGTTTTCATTTTGAGCGTAGAGGGTCCTTACCTTGCTGCTACCATCACTGTGAGCATTACCGCAAATCTCTAAGTAGCTGAAACACAAACGATGCAGAGGTTTGGACACAGAATAAACAAAAATACAATGTTTCAGGAGCTTCAGGAGCAGATCTGACGTCAGGTGATGGTGAGATGTTCTCAGACGGACCGTGTGGCTTACGCACGCACACACACACGCACACACACAAAGGCTCGATCCAGCTCCAGCTGCATCTCTATCACACACCCAACAAAAATCTCTACCAGTCAACACACAACAGCCTGAGTCAATAACAAATATCTGGAAACAAACAAACACAGAAACCTTATAGTGGTGTTTGTACCAGTGAAGGTTCCTGCAGGCTGACTCTGTGCCGCTACCGTCTGTAGCAAACTAATGAGCAGTGTGTGACGGCTGGAACAGCAGCAGGAGACAGCAGCATCCTCACTCTGTGGAGGCTCTGAAAATTTGATCTTAGCAGATGGAGGGAGGGTGATGCTGATGCAGGTCTGGTTTAATGTCAGTTTGCCTAAAATAAAGCCAAACAAACCTACGGCGATGGCATTATTCTGACTCATTTGGGTCTAAAGCTCAGATAAAGGCGTCTGCTCTGTGAAACGGTGTTAGCCAAAGTTGGCCTGCAGGCCTGAATTCACTTCAAAGATGAGATTCTTTGTGTTTCTGATGAAAACGCTGCTGTCTCCGGCTCATTTCATCTGGGTTCTTAAACCTGTTCAGACTCAAATATAAACAGCTGAACAAGAAAAGGCTCATCTCCTCTTTGAGTCAGGCTGACGGTTAAAGAACCCAGATCATGTGATGATGATTTAGATCAGAGTGCAATCACAGATCAGAGATCATCCATCCTGCACAGGTGTGACCCGACTCCTCTCCTCTCCGTTTACCAGAGAAAACATCAAATAAGCACCAGTTTCATGGTTTTTACCACAAGTCAGACCTCCATAGTCTGAGCTGCACAACTACAACAGTACATGTAGTTCTGCTCTCTGATAAGGATCAGTGGAGAGGACGTGGACCACCTGTTCAGCATGAATGTCTCTGATTATCCAGCAGCTCCAAACTGAGCCACCCAGTTTATCCCAAGATTAGGCCCCAGTGATTGGCAGATTTGACTCACAGCAAGCTGGTCTTGGCTGAAAGCAGCTACGCTGTTCCGCATCTCATTCTCACTGCCACGCAGCGGTATCAGTGACACGTTACCGTGACGCGTGTCTGGCAACACGCGGCTCGCCCAAGTCTGCTGGCACACATCCTTAGGCCACACCTTGCCGTTGTACTGCAGCGAGGAGCCCACGGGGACAAATGGAGGCGTCCAGATGAGGAGGAAGGAGACATGTTATCATGCTAAAACTGGTTGGTACCACAAAAAGAAAATCTTACAGCAAAAATCAAAACCGCTGATGAGGTCGTTCAGCGGTGATCACAATCAGCAACGCTACAGTCCTATAGATTCCTAGCTGCACCACTAGATTCATGAATTTTAAACTGCTGCAAGTGTTCTTAAAACATGTGTGTGTGTGTGTGTGTGTGTGTGTGTGTGTGTGTGTGTGTGTGTGTGTGTGTGTGTGTGTGTGTGTGTGTGTGTGTGCGTGCGTGCGTGTGTGTGTGTGTGTAACAAAACACACCTGGCAGCTCAGAAATGTAGAGTACCACTCCCTCATTTCTGACTCTGTTTCACAGCAGAGGTACCTGCAAGGAAATGGATGGAGATGATGTGAGCTGTGCTGCGCAACAAATTCAGGAAGTGTGTGTGCGTGTGTGAGAAATCACTAAAATGTTTGATGAACCTTGTGGTATTTGAGAGCTTAGTGTATGAAAACACTGTCCTAGAATTGCCATTCGACATTTAAATGGCTCACAGACGTGGGGCTCTAACATATTCCAGCAGCGTTTTGACATCTTGTACAGTTTTTGTAAAATCACAATTGACGTTTTAGGCATAATTTGGGTTACCACAAATATAATGAAAAAGAACAGCTTGGCTTCCTCTGCGTTATTTGAGGCAGAGCCCTGAGAGAAGCGTAGGTCATAGCAGGATGTTGACTGGCTGAAAGCTGACTAAATCCTGACATTTTAGGACCAAATGTTGACAATAAAATAAAAAGATGTCTCATATTTCACTAGAAAGTGTCTTAATCTGTTCTCTCATGTTTCAGTTTGACATTAATAAAAAATAACTCATGTGAAGCTGTGTTTCAGACAGAGCTAGAGATAAATGCATTCTGTATCTGTGTTTATGATGGAGGAAGGGCCTTGATGACAACACTGAGAACTACTCTGAGCTGCAGTAAATGTAATAAGGTGTTGATATTAGATTACTTATCTACTCACCACTGCTGTTTTTCTGGCTTATCTTGTTTCTTGCTCTCATATATCACCGTCAGTCCCCAACTAAAACCAGAGCAAGATTAAAATAATAAAATAACAATAATACAATTCTATTAAGAGCGTCATTAGAAATCTTGGTCTTACTCTGCCCCCTAGTGGTCATCTACAATACTTACAAGTCCCAATAAGTAAGTAAAAAGTTTAAGACAAAAAAAGTTTCCAAAATTTGAAATGAAAAACAATATTTGAATTTTAGTATACACAAAATAGTGATATTCGGTTGTTTAAATGAGCCACTTTTTTGAGTTTTGTACATTTGCTGACCTTGTGGGCGGACGGAGTTTCTTCTTGATTCCAAAGTAGATGGTCAGGTTGCTCACTGGCCATTCTCGTTCACAACGATTACTCTGATAGAGACAACCAATACAGGTCATAACACATGAAATAAAGCGACAGCCGTAAACCGTGAAGCTGGAGGGGTTTGCGCGTGTGTGCAGCTCTTACCCTAACATCCTTGTACATTCTGAGTGAGGTGAAATTCAGAACAAAATATCGGTCGTGAAAATTTCCCGTGGGCAACCCCAAGCCCAAGATGCTCCGTTCTTCTCTGAATTTCATTATCCCGTGTTTTGATGGATCCATTTTACTTGCTGAAGGGTGAAAAGAAAGGCTTAAAAATGTATAAAAATACAATGCAGTGATGTATAGATGTTTTTTTTAGGTTTGTGTTTACCCAGGTAAACGAGCATTGCATCCATAGCTGGATGTTTCTTGATAAGCAGAAAGGATTCTGTCCCAATAGAGTGGAGGATGGGTAGGACACGCTCCTCGTAATGCAGCGGCCGTTCTGAGAGGCAGACAAGGACAAAGAAACTAAGAATGATGAAACAATTCCTTCATGATTACGAGGATTTCTAGTTAGTGGAAGTCCCAGCTTAACGCTAGCAGGATGTTTTTTTTAAAAAAGTAATTCTAGTAAATAACAAGAAATCTGACAGATCAGCGAGTTTACTGTCACCTGATAAGACATCTACAGGTTTCCCGGTGGAGGTGTGGGCAGTCCACATACCAAGCTCAAATACCAAAACCACAGCAAACAATCACATTGATGAGAGAGCCTTTCTGTCACGCCAGCTGAATAGAAAGAACGTCACAGCTTTGCTAGGTTAGCTATGAGGTTTGTTTCTAGTAATTGAAAATCTGACGCAGCTTTTAAAGTAACAAGTTTCCTCGCTTCTCCCCCTACTGGTTGAAAGTGGGATTACAGCTGTCATAAATAACCCTCCCACAATTCTGCTGTTGCTCACACTGCAGATAACGATGTCATCAGACAAGGTGTTGTGTTTGCATGTTTTTTGACTGTGTGACTACTGGCAGTTCAGAAACCAAGAATAAAAAACAGGACTTTGCAACTTTTTTTAGATAGTTTGAAACAGAAACCAACGAGCGTACGCCAAGCCGATGTTCACTCTGGTTTTAGCTCTTTGTGTAATTCACGCTGTCTTTGCTTCACCTCCAAAGAAATTACTCTCTTCTTTTTACTTCCAGGCTCTGCCATGATGACACCAAAAAAGCAAACTTCTTCTTCTTGTGCTTTTTATTGACGGTCAACAAACGGAAAGAGCTGCTAGCCTTTAAATGAGCTACAACACAGTAAAGCCATAAAACAGGTAGAGACCTCCCACTAGTGCCTAACCAGACCACCAAAGTTGTCAAGTGCAGTTTTTGGTCGAGGGCTGCTGTTTGGTGTGAAGTTGCTCATGTTTTTGGCTCAAGAACCATTGAAACCAGTTTGAAAGCAATAGCTTAAATTGTTAAAAACTATTTAGTGTTACTTTAAGCATATGGAACTTTGCTGCATCACAATCTGAATGTCAGCTCCTCAGCTTGTGTCTTAAAGTGAAAACGTCAGTGATAAGAATGAATAGATTGTATATAACTTTATTTTGAAGTGGGTTTTTGTGGCTCTTTAAAATAAAACATTTAATTCATCTTTTAATATGCCTGATTCAGATCAGATAATAGGTCCACTCGCTCCATTTTGAACAAATTAAAGACCATGGACTGATGTCAACTGTTCAAAGTACATAATAGTAAGATGTTGAAAGATTAGGAAAACGTTTAACAGCTGTTTGTTTTAAAGGCATTCAAAGTTGAGCAATACCTTCATAAAAATTATAACATACACCATTCTAATGAAATAGGTCAACAGGAAGTGTGTAAATGCAGAAAAGAAATTGATCAGGAACAGATCCCTGAGGTACGCCACAATTTAACTGATAAAAGTGACGGGAGATGTTTTGTTGGAGTAGTATAAGTGTCTCCCTCTCTCTCTCTCTCACCCATTTCCTCCTTGCTGCAGACCTCCCAGCAGCACCAGTAATCCTTTTCTGTAAATGAGATCTTGCGGAGGTACAAAATCTCATACGTCAGCTCTGCTGCTGTCATAGAACCAGGAACCTGACAAGAAACAAAAAGTTTAAAAGGAGGACAACATTCTAATTTGGTCAGAATAAAGACGTGAAGACAAGAATAAACTAGATCAAAGCAGAAAAACATAACGGGTCATTTAGTGAAATTCCATTTACTTTGACACCCTGCTCATTGACTGTGTCCTTTATCTCTTCCAGGTAAACGGTACAGATGAAGTGGCCGTCCTGTTCAGTCCTTGGATGTGCCTAACACACACACGCACGCACACACACACACACACACACACCGTGTAACAACCTCTTATATATACAGTCTTTGGTAACAACATCAGCAACAATGCAGACAGATGTTATAGGACTGAATATATTTTAATGCAAATGAAACAACATGAAAATAGAGCATGATGGATTCTTGTAAACACTGAGGAATATAATACAGAAACCTTACTGTGATGTGTACAGTCCAGAGAAAAGCAATTGTTTTAAACAGGATTTTTTTTTGGGTGGGGATGTGACTTACAGGAAACTTGTTTTTCAAATCTTTGATGTGTTTAATCACTGTCAGCTGCTTGTTTAGCTGCTGCTCATCCGCCTACAAAACATGAATTCACACACAGATGATCAAGAAAGAAAACCACTGGATCGTAAAGCTGAGGAAACAATGTGTCCTAAAAAATTGAACATCTTTATCTAAAATCCTGATCAGTAGTTTATCTCCTCCTGCATTCATTGTTTTGCATTTACTGACCTCAAAGATGACTTTGTAGTGCTGTATGAGGTCTTCGATGGCGCGTCCGGCCGTGTAGTCCTGCCCATCTGTTTGGAACAGAGTGGGCCCAAACACGATGGCCAGGTTGTGGAGGTTCATTTGATTTTCCTCAGAGAAACACTGCACGCTGAAACACAAACCATGAAAATAACCCGTCTGTGTACATAGATACTACTCATGAGGGGGTTCGCTGTGGTGTCAGTTTCTCACCAGTAGAGGTGGTTGATTAAAGTTTCTAGTGTGGCCTTGTTGACACGAGGAAGTTTGTCCAACAGGAGCTTGTACTGTTCAATTTTTTCACTTTCATCCTGAATGTCTGGAGTAGGGGGAGGAGTAAAAATGAGGAGAAGACGAGATATTAAATAAAAGATCAACTCTTCGTTAAATTCATTCCGTTTCTTTTCAATTGTATTTTTGATTCTTGTGAATTTACACAGT
Organism: Aphyosemion australe; assembly: GCA_006937985.1. NCBI lineage: Eukaryota > Metazoa > Chordata > Actinopteri > Cyprinodontiformes > Nothobranchiidae > Aphyosemion > Aphyosemion australe. The sequence goes on along the minus strand of SSNS01000228.1, from coordinate 548,567 downwards.
GTAGCAAAATTTTTTATCTACCCTGATCTGTTTGCTGATGGTTTCAGCTCCACTGTTGCCTTCATCGGAACACGGGCAGTAGAGGGCGACATTGTCCTCTACTGCCCACATATAAGCAGCAGCAGAAGAAACCACCATAACCCCTGTGGATGCTCTGATGAAGGCGACAGTGGAGCTGAAACTGAAACTTCAAAAATAGAATTGAAAAGACCACTTAAAGACATGAAGAATACCAAACTCACTCCATGCCACACTCAGATATAGATACTGTCATGTTTTTGTTGTGTGCATCTCACCTGTGACATTGAGCCAGCTCTGGGCACCCTCAGATGTAAACAGTCCATCCTTTAACTCCCTGAAGAAGCGTTTGAGCGTGTTGGAGACGTCGTCCACCATATGTTCTCCGTCCTTCAGACGAAGACTGCGAGCATCTTGGCGGAATCTGTCACACAAGCCTGCCACGCGGGAGTTCACGCCGCTTTTGCGATAAATTCCCTCTGATGTCATTCCTTGAAAAGAAAATCATCATTACTGACACACTCTGGGTTGAGTTGTGCAGCTCAAGAAGGGGCAGGCATACTAATCACTCATCAGATACTGAAACACCTCAACAGAGATATGCTGAGGAGCAGCGGCTCTGCTCCAAGCGGACACATTTACAGCTGTTTTAATCTACAGACATGTACAGAAGAGACGCATTTGGACATTCTTCAACAGTTTTATTAACATTTATTTTGCATCAATCTTATGTGATCACATCAATCACTCATGAGAAAGACTTTGGTTTTCATTTTGTGTAAAAATATCTTCTGATGACATCACAGTAACTCAGGCCTTGTCCACACGTAGCCGGATTTTTTTAAAAACGAATTTCCGCCCTCCCAAAAAACAGCGTCCACACCACCTCGTTTTTAGAAAAAACTCCATCCACATGTAACCGCGTAAGTGCATTGTTAAGCACATTCATAGGCATGTCAGACCAGGTCGCACATGGGCCGTCAGCATTTTTGTCGCAGACCGTGACATTACTAATAATTGTGCCCACATTTTCAAAGTTTACGCAAATGTCTCTTAACACCGGTAATTTTTGCATCTTTACTGTTCCCCTGCTTGATACAGGCCCCTTGTGCCCTCCCTGTGCGCAGCAGCCACAGACTCACTGGTGCGCCTGCAGCCTCTCAGAGTTCCCTGCATTTAAAAATGCTGCAAAGAATAGTTTAATTTTCTGTTATTCATCAGCATGTGACGTTGTGAAACCTAAAACTCCGGTTATTTCTGTCCACACGGAGACGCTGAAAACGGAGAAAACGCAAATCTTCACTTTGGCTGGAGTTTTTAAAAAGATACGTTTTCGTTGCGGAGATCTGCGTTTTTGTATGGATGACAGGCCGAATCGTAGAAAAATATCTTCGTTTTGGGAGATACCCGGCTACGTGTGGACAGGGCCTCAGATATGGTATCACTGACTGATGAGATAAGGACAGTGGTGGGACTAACTGGAAGTGGAGCAAACAGAAAGGAGTGTGGTGGTGGCTTATCAGTAGATAAATGCTGAACCAAGAGCAGGTTTTCTCCAGTTGGAAGCTTCCCACTGTTAGACCTCCTCTTCCAGTCACATGAGCGTAGCTCTCACAGTCGATCATACGTCTCACTTCTGTGAAGTTGGTAATAATTTAGCCTGCATTCATCTACAGATGCCTCTTACCATACTGTGAGATGTAGTCGACGCAGCTTTGTACAATGATGGGGCTGTTTGTCTCTGTGAGCTGCTGCTCACTCAGCGTGTCTCCTCCACTGCCTCCTGCTGCTTGAATGGCCCCACACCAACCTACAAAGTCCAACTTCCTTTCTCCCTCGATGTACAGAGTTCTAAAAAAGGTGGAGGAAACAAGAAAAGACAGGAGAAAGGGAAAACATAGTGAAAATGTGCCCTTATCCCCACAAAACTGTCTGAGGATTGACCTAACCTCCATGTTTAGACAGATTTTTTTACATGCTACATAAAGCTGGCTTATTACAAACCCAGCTCTATGAATGACATAAAGACACGAGTGTTTTTGACACTGAAAAAAATAAAACTAGACATTAATTAGATTAAATCAGATATCAGACCTATGGCCAGAAAATCAGAACCAGTTCCAGGACCACGGGAATACCAGGAGACTGTAGCAGTGTATCAAGTCTGTGACCTACTACAGCAGCATCCCACAGCCATGTGATGAAAATATTGCATTCCTGAATGAGCTCAACTACTTTGGTCACTTTGAGGACCTTGACAACACGAGAGCAGAAAAAAAAATCACTCCTGGCCAGGATGAGCAGGTGCTCTGTCTGGACCCAACTGACGTTTACATGACCTGAAAAGAATCAACCCAAGAAAGGCAGCAGAAACTATCTGCGTATTCAAGGGTTGTACAGACTAAGTGACAGAGGTCCCAGCAGATATATTTAACACCTCTCTACGTCAGGCTGTGATGCTAAAGTGCTACAAAACCTCTGCAATCATTCCAGTACTAAAAAAACCCACAGCCACCTCTCTCAGCGACTATCGACCTGAAGCACTCGTACCAATAATAATGAAGTGCTTAGAGAGGTTGGTCAAAGATCACATGACCTCCATTCTACCACCATCACTGGATCCACTACAGTCCATGTATCAACCTAATTGTTCCACTGAGGATGCTTTATCCAATAATTACAACTTAAAGTATGCGGATGACACAACAGTGGTGTGACTCATCAAGGACGATGATGATAAGGGATGATTTTTGGGGACTGGTGCAACAACTTCATTGTAACCAAAGAACTGGTCTTTAACTTCAGCAAAAACAGCCCATACACACCCCAATCTATATCAGGTTCACTCGTGTGGAGACATGTACGATTTCTGGGGGTGCATGTGACCAACAAGTTTCTCTGGACCCTGCACACCTCCTCCATTGCCTAAAAAGTACATGTTCAACTGTACTTCCTATGGAGGCGGAGAAAGGCTCATCTGAACTCATCAGTCCTCACCACCTTCTACAGGGGCACCGAAGAGAGCGTGCTAACGAGCAGCATCTCCCTGTGGCATGATGCAGCAGCGTCTCAGGCAGAAAGGCTCTGTGGTGAGTCGTGACAATGGCAGAGAAGACCATCCCACTGCCATCAGTGGAGAACCTGGCCCAAGACCACTGCCTCTTGAGGGCAAAGAGGATCACAAATGACAAAATCCATCCAGGTCACAGCCTGCAGTGCAGGACAGTCATGCACCAAGACAGTTTCTACCCTGTAGAAAAGACACTCCATATAAAACTGTAGACTTCAGTCCACATACATCTCTGTGCATATTCCTGTATGTTTCTTCACAAATGCATGCGTTTGTTAGAGTTTTTCTTCTATTTTCAGTTTTACTTTGCTATTTTTATGAGAGAAACACCCATAAGAATTCTGAAATAGTATTTATTTCAGCAAATGAAATCATTGCAGTTTTGTAACAGTTTCAGGCTGATTCCTCCGTCTCACCTTCCCTTCTCCACCAGCACTAAAACACCACTGTCTTGTTGAATTGCTGTAAAAGAAATAAACAATAGAATTATTTATGTTCATTTACAAAAAATCTAATCGTTTTTAATCATCTCACTCACAAAGTTCATTGACTTTGCGCAGGCAGATCTCCTCTCCTTTGCTATTCTCCAGGTAGACATGAAGGGTAGAGCCTTCTAGAGCAAACCAGCCCACTTTAGATTGCTGGAGGTTCAAGCCATCTTTACACTTCAGCCTACCGATCCGCTCAAAACCCAACCGCAGCAAAGGCTCTGCCGAGGCTGGAATAAAGCTCTAGAGAGGAGGATGTGGAGAGTTTATGATGTTGACTGCAAAGAGGGATGCATGTAATAGATGTCTTTTTCAGAATTCACCATGCATTCTACTTAAAGACCAAGTTCATGTGTTTTTTCAATATATTATTTATTTTTAATAAAATGCTGTTTATTCCAGAAAAGGCGGATACCTTGGCAATGGACTTGACCCACTCCTTGTGGCTCTCTGGGTCATCAGTGCCAAACAAATAGATCCGCTCAGACTCAGAGTACAGCTCAAAGGTGTAATCATACCTGGAAAAAGATTAAAGAGTAAAGAAAGACCCACAAAACAAATCTAAGCAGCATCACAAAGTATTTAGTTCTGGCTAAATGTTCTTGGAATCAAAAGAAATCAAAGACAGTCAGTAAAATTTTCCATGTGCACGTACCCATGTTTCTGAGGTGTGTCAACGACCAAACAGACAATCTCTGAGGTCTTCAGCATTCCGTTTGGGTTTGGGGTCTTGTCACTTTCATAGTAGCTGAAGGAGCCGTCATTTAGCGAGCACCAGCGTCGGCTGAACTCTAAGGAACAAAAAGGGATTGATGACGCATCATATCAAGAGTGAAAACTAATTATTTTCTTAACTCTGAATGTTTTAACTATTATGCAAATCCACAAAACACAGTTACTCAGGATCACTCTCTTATGTGGAGGAGCACAGTTTTCACACGTACCCTCTTTAGCCTTGCATTCTGTGACAGCTCGAGTTAGGGATGCCGTTTTGAACAGAAAGCCATTGTAAGATGCACATGGAGATGGTTGGTAATGTTGCAGATCCATAGCTCCCTCCACATGCAACGTTGGCAGCTCTGCAGGAGGAAGAAAGAGGTGAAAACTGTTAGCTCAACATACCAGACATGCTGTGGGTAGCTCAGAGACACCATCGCTACTTCCTCTGAGACGAAACCAAAGCCCGTAATGAAAAAAGGAAACAAAAAAATTTCAGGCAGTTATTTGGAAACAACCTGGGTCACATGGTCACACAGAACAGAAACTACATGAATAATGATTTAAAATCCTATGTAACAAATTAAACCTGATTCTGAAAACAAAATCTAGCATAAAAAAGAAAACAAATAAACGTAATATCAGCACAAACACAAACAAAAGCAGAAGTGTTGCTGTACCTGTGCTGAGGTTAACTCTGATTAGCTCAGCCTGCAGAGGCTGTGAGTGTGCACTGGCCAGGGACTCAAGGGTGAGACAATCTGTCATACCAGTCGAACAATTCACATCTGCACCGCAGAAAATCAGCCTCAGCGTCTCCAGTAAATCGCTGCTCTGCACATTTATGCAAAGAGCCTGGAGAGAAGGAGACACGGGGAAAAACAAAGATGCACATTGGTAAATACCTGCAGAAGTCAGACAGGAACGTCAACAACAGCAGCTGCCAGCATTTCCCTCCACTGGATGTTCAGCAGTAAACCGAATTATTACAGCAAATGTAAAATATTTATAAGCTGCAGGTGTCTTTTTAGTACAATAAGGGAAAGATGTGTACTACATAATACTACATAAATACGCACCATAAGCTAAACCTGTAGAATACCTTGATGAGTTAATTAGAATTTTTCCAAAGTTCAGTTGGAAAAAAATGAACTCTGATACAACAGCAGTATATGGATAAATTTTTATTGTTATAAAGGCTTTTATGACTTATTGTCTCAAGTGAAGCTCAGTTTCCTGTTTGGAAGAAACACCTGGCAGTAAACAGATCTACATGTCAGTGTGCCACTGGGCTAAAGAGCTAGTTATAAAAACTGCTTTATAGGATTAAAACTATTAGCATGATAAATACATACATATATGTATATATCTATATAGATATATATCTATACAGATATATACATATACCTACAAGGCCCAAACTAGTATAAATCTTACGTGTGTGAAAATAAGAATCATAGTGTTTTATGACTTGTGTCTGCGAGGTTATTAGATGTATTACTATAAAAACATGACCAGCAGAATGACCCCAGGTGTTGCAAGACTTGTACAAACTTTGAAATTCTCCATAAATCCACCAGATGCACTTTTATTAAGATGGATGCCTGGGGAATATTTGTTATCATTACTGTATAAATATTATTTTTGGTGCAATGATACAGCAGTCACTAATCTAAAGAGCAAAGGTAAATAAACAGGAATTTGCAGAAAACTTCAACAAATTTCCTGCAACAAACAACAACAGATTTCTTTGTGCAACAACAGAATGTGGTCCCAAGATTACAGCAATAATAAAAACAAATCAACAAAAAAAGCTTAAATATAAAGAAAGGAGAAGGAGGAATAATGTTAGACTGTGGAAAATTCAGAGTGGAGTTTTTCAAGACAAGAGGAACTTAACTCTGATTCATACAAACACACACATCTGTCTAGTGTTAAAACCAATAAGCTCTTTTTGGTCTGAGAAATTCCACAGCACTCTGTCAAACACACACACACACACACACACACACACACACAAAGAGAGAGAGACTGCACCCCTCCTCTGTTTAAGCTCCACTGAGCTCCGACACTCACATCCAGACAAACAAACCCATTAACACAGATTAAAATTGCTCAAGAAACCACCACACACACACACACACACACACACACACACACACACACACACACACACACACACACACACACACACAATTTGTTTGACTCTTGCAACTCTAAACAGAAGGCTGCTACCTGTCATACAGACGAACACACCTGTATGAAGCTTTTATAAGTTGCAGGTCTGACATTCTGTGTCTTTATAGAACCTTCTGGATGTTTCAGTGGTTTGATGTTCTTTCTTTAATGAGCAGTTTTGTTATTATTTGTAAATGAGGCTAATCACAGATGCAGTGCGTCACACGTTTTCTGGCTAAAGCTGCTTTAGAATAAATAAACCTGGACGTTGGATGTGTTCAGTTAAAGCTAATTAAACCATTTGGTAAACATGAATGACAGCATTATCATCTAAACCCAGATCAATAGGTGCAGGTCAATAAAGGGGCATCAATATTGACTTTTTTTCACCAGTCTGTGGCACAAATCTCTCGTTTTTAGTCCAGCTTTAATTACTCTTCTAAAAGGTTTGTGGTTTAACCTTTGCAGAATGATCCATTAGAAAACCAACATGAGCTTCAGTGGCTGACTCCTAAAGTTTATTCTAAGGTGGAAACTGTTTATTTTTGCATGATGATCAAGGAAATGATGAACTGATATGTAACGGTGATATGCACAAAACCAAAACAAACCATTTATCTTCAAAGGAAAGGATGCAGGAGGCCTCGGCAGCAACTGCTTCAGACGTCATTTCTCATTTATTTTAGTGAGATTCTGTGAACTTCATTAAAACCCCGCACGAGGCAAACAAACAGGAAAAACTCTGATTTTCTGTCTGGAACCTCAAGCTGCTCATTTTGATGAGTTGCTTCTCTATTTCTCTGATCGTCGACATTAATAAGTTCCTCGCTGTTCTGGCTAAATCCAACTAAAGTGCATAAAACTCAACCCTTCTAACTAATCTTTGCTGCTGTTATCCATCCGGCTACAGCCCTAAATGAAAACTCTTTAAAACATATCCATGAGGTTTCACAAATAAAGCTGTTATTTACAAGTATTGATCGTTCAGATCAAATATCAGGTGATGACAAACTCCCACAGCCCTCCAGCTAAATAAAACCATCTAGACGTCTATGTAGGTCAGTGTGCTGCAGGGTGAAAAAGCTGAACCTGTTCCCCCGGACCGTGTTACACCAACCAATCACAACAAAGTACAATGAGGAAATGAGTTGTCCGACTGTTTAAAAGGCCTCACCCTCCAACATCTGCTGCCTGTGGAGAAAGAGTAGTGTAAAAACACACAGAGGGAAGGGATGAGAGGGGAATACAAGAATCCGACCCAATTTCCCCAGAGAGAAGCAGAGAGGAAGATTTTATCTGGGTGTGTCTAAGAATCACAGCCCTCCATCTGCCCTTTGCAGCTACATGGGCCCGGTTTAAAACAAGAGAAGAAAAGAAAGGGATGAGGGGAAGCAGAAGAGAGAAAACATTATGAAAAGAAGATGAAAGCATTTTAGTCAGGCGCTTTAATCGGAGACTGATTAAACTTGGCTGGAAACTCGACCTGCAAACACAAAGGCTCTGCTTTGTAGATTTTAGTATTTAACGCACGTTGTGCCAAAACTCCACCCAGTCTGTCACATGGACATGTATGATCACATATTAACTCCAGATGAGAAAAACACACACATTTCAGCATTACATCACCAGAACAGCTTCTCTACAGAACCCAGATGGATTCAAACAGAGGAGAACGGATAAGAAATGAAAGATAAAAACACGGAGGGGGTTAAATGCTGGGAAATAAACAAGGCTGCATCTTGAGCTGAACTCAATACAGAAAAAAGGATTCATTGTCTAAAATCCCACAGTGTGAATGAGGAAACGAGGGGGCTGAGCTGGAGGAGGCAAAAAATAAAGCTAAGCAACAGAAAACAACTTTTCCTGCATGAGGGTTACTTTACAAAACTCCCAAAGCATAAAAACAAACCTATAAAGTTTTTATTCTTTTAACAACTTCTCAGCAGCTATAATCTCCAAATGGCCTGTTTAGGGAAAAAACAAAACAAAACACAAGGAAAATGTGAGTTTTTCTAGCTTAAAAACGTTTTCTGTCTGACAAACACCCGTAAAAAGATAAAGATACTCTCGCTTTATCAGAACTGGCTCAATATTCCCGTGCTCCACACTCTAAACACTCCCACAAACACTTGGCTTGGAAAAAAGGAATGTTGACGTTTCAATAAGGCTTTGGAAAGCATTAGATAACAGCTCACCATAGAGGAAGCTCCATGAATGGCTGTCATTTGACTCGACACACTGATGACAAACCAGTGTGTGTCCTCTAAGAAAAGAAAATCTTTTTTCTTTTTGGGTGGATTAGTCAAAAACATTTAGGGTTTTTTTTCTTATTGGAACACTAAACTATGCTCTTAAAATAGAATATGTTGGGTTACTACTTTTTTTTATTTAATTCCTTGTAATCAAGCGGTTACAACAATCTGAGGAGATTCCTGCTGTGCAGTTTTTCACAGTTTTAGCTTCTCCTCATTGACTCTCATTGAAATCCAGAAAAACAAAAACCATCTCATCTTTAAGATCCATGTTATCATGACTGAGCATTTCTTCACACATTCTGGTTTAATTCCCAACTCCTCTAAACGTTTAAAGGTAAAGGATGGATGAAAATAAAAAACTTCACTTTTTGCCCAACTGGCCCAGGAGTCACATGTCCCTGAACCATCTCCTAAATGATCCTGAGTGTTTACATATGAGAGCATTCAGCTCTAACTTTGTGTTTTTATCCTCTCGTGCATTGATCACATCGTTTTTTTCTGTCTCGTTCTCATTTGTCATTTCCTGCTCACATTCTCTGATTTGCTGAAGCTGACTGGACTAACCAGCTTGGTTTTTGTTTGCGTTCCTTCTGAACGATCCATCTTTTTTTTCCTCTCCATGTCCCGTCACCCAACCGGTAGACAAAACGTCTTTCAGGAATCTGGTTCTGCTAGAGCTGTCTTCCTGTTAAATAGGCATTCCTTTCTTGATCAAAGAGTTCAAAGTTTGTTTCCTCATTTGGCCCAGAGACTACTTTTATCTGTGATTTGATGCTGGGGGGGGAACGTACTCAGCTAAAAATCAATAGTTGAAAGTGAACAGAGAGACAATGTGTCCACAGATAGAGGTGAATATAGAGAAGATGAGGACAAAAATACAGAAAAGGCACAGATGCATGCCCACACACACATTAATATGTATGCTAACATACTCCAGCCCACTCCAATGAAGAACATACACAATCAGTTCACACATATCAGCTGATACAGAACTTCTGCAGCATAAACACAAATGTGTTTGTGCAACTTCAACAAGATCTCATCCACAGATCCAAAGTCCATTAACACACACACCAACACACACCATACAAGCTCATACACAACCTCCATAAAACACACACATTCTTCACTAACCTGAACAGAACAGAGATGTAGCCACATCTAATATTTTCACTACCCTGTCCTACACACACACACACACCCTTACCTTCTGGTTTTCAGTTCCTGTCACACACTGCTCTGCTTTAACGTCAACAGACTCAAACAGCAACACAAAGTTCTAATTGTCTCTAACGGTTTTCACTGAGGCTAAATATTCACAGGAAACTTACAAACAGGAGGAAAACAACCCAGAAGTGAAGAGATCAGCTTTCTTCAGCAGTCACAGCCAAACAATGAGGACAGGAGGAGGAGGAGGAGGAGAGCAGGAGGAGGAGGAGAGGCGGAGTTACCGCACATTCCTGTTAAATCAGCGAGTAATGATGTCACGTTCAGGAAAAAGGGGAAAAACAAACAAAAGAGCAAAGAGTAGAGAGACTTAAAAAGCCAGGAATAGATCAATAAGCCTGATTTTATTTAATTACACTCAAATCCTCTAAAGAAACATGACTTCCTGTCGGTCTTCTGGTGCAACACCGAAGTAGACAGAAACACATTGGCAGCTTATGATTTCTTAAGACACACCCAAGCTGAAACAGAACACACATTAAGCTGAAGAATTTGGAGAATTTTAAGACAAAACGGGGAGAGAAGTGATCAGAAAACCAGGAGAGCTGCTGCTGAAACGAAAGGCAGCTGGAAGATTCAGTAGTTGTAGAAACAAAAAGGGAGTAGCAGCTTAAACTTCCCTAACCTCCCTCTGAGCATCACACTGACTCACACACACATTCATGCAGCTCAGCGAGGAGAACCATAACTCACAGTCAGGTGTTAAATGTGACTCAGTGACACTCAGAGTCTGGGAGCTGCACACGTTGTTGCTGCAAGTGGGCTAAGAGGCTATTAGGTGACCAAAAAGAGAAAAAACACACAAAGACCTTTTTCTACCACACAACGTGGAGCGCCACTAAAGCAACCTAAACACTCAGGCCAAACCCAAAAAATGTCCCATAGCTGACTTTACACACCAGAAATCATTCTTCAAACTGACCCAGAGACAGTTTGATGAGAAGTGTTGCAACACCTGGACTTAACTGCAACGTTTCCTCTAAATTCTCACACAAACTCCATAAATGCAACAATAACAAAGCAGATTCAGACCATTTCATTCTTTTTTAAGACATTTCCTTTTTTCAAAGATAAAAACCTTGTTTGCCTCCTTTTTCCATTTTAATTACAGGAACAATAAGAGCGAGTCCTTGTCATGGTCTGAATGAGGAAGTGTGTGTATAGGGTATCGTGTAGCTATGGTAAAAGCTTTTACACAGGTAACATATGACCCTTGAAACATGAGACACTTAATTTAAAAGCAACAACTGAAACGGTTAATAAAAAAAATCATTGAAATCTACAGAGTTAAGGACATATGTATTATTACTGTGACTCAAAATTCTGAAATACTACAAGTCATTACAAATCTCATGGTCTCTTTTTGTCGGCCTTCTCATCAGGCGAGCAGCTCTCATTTACAGAGTAAAAGTATACGTCACTTCTCTGAGTCAGAGGAACAAAGATCCAACCTCCTCTCCATCGTTTCCTCCCACCTTTATTGTTTTGTGAAGCTTGTTGCCTTCAGTCAATCAATTAACAACAAATTATCTCCAGAGGGTCAGTACCACTTAATTCAAGGCAAAAGAGACAACACTGTTGTAATCAGGAGTTTTGTTAATCCCAAGAAAATCGAACTGTTTAAAAAGCCAAATATTTACTAACTATGCCAATATTAGAAGCTGAAAAACAATAATAACCTGTTAAGATTTGCATCTTTGTTCTAATGGCCAGAAAAAACACATGACAGGTCCCAGATGGGTGACTGTGTTTGTTTTTTATGACTTTAGCTTCTGTCAGACACAGAAAACTTTCTTCCAAGGTCATAAAACTACCTCCTAAAACACATCTCTTGCAGAAAATAAAGGAAAATGAGTTAAGATCTCACTCTGAAATCAGCTGCAAAGAAATGAACTGTCAAGATTAGAGTGATCTGGTGCGGTTATTCTCTTGTGTTTGGGTCAAGGTGTGTTACCTCGTTAAATTCTTGAGAAAAGTGCCAACATGTGCAAAAACCAAGATCTACGCTGCAGTTCAAAGCAATAAAGTCAAAGAAAAGTCATATTAGAATATAAATCTATAATCTAGATTGGCTTTAAGTGTTCCTCTCTAAAATGTCTTCACTTTGCATGAATATTTGGTAACACTTTACAAAAAGGGTCCCTTTATTATCATTCCTGGTATTGTTAACGATTAAGAGTCCTTAAGGTTAGGACAAAGGGCCACGGGGCCTAGTAATGCATTACTTAATATTAACATTAATATTAAGCAGTTGTTAATACTTTATTTAATAGTTTATTAATGCTTAATAATGCACTAAGTAATGTTAATAAAGGGACCCGTATTGTAAAGTGTTATTCTTGCATAATAGTAGTGTTAAATGGACAGAGCAGATACAAACTAAAGCAGGTATATAAACTTACGTTGTTGAGCTCGTTCGGGTTGCCGTACAGAGGATGGTACTTCCTGTATTTGCCCTGACGGTATTTGCTGCTGATGAAGTGTTGTCGCTCTTCGTCGCTGCTTGAAGATGTTAAAGCTTCACTTGGTGGAACATTAGCTGCCCAGAAACTGTTCACTCGCTCGTTTCCCAGCTTCAGGAACACCTGAGTCAAATTTTACATTATAACACTAAAGGAGTGGAACAATCAATACATTTGCAGTGGTTTCTAGTAGGAATGAATGTCTTGTAAGTCATTCTCGAGGGAACAAAATACCATTTCTCGGACCTAAAAGTTGCTCACATCAAAGCTGAGCTTCAGACTGCAGGTTTTGGAGTCGTATTTACTGATATTTGGACACCCTGGATTGGATAACAGCAATGGAAATCTACCACTGACTTGCAACGAGGATGTTTTATCTCCACACATATCACAAGCCAGTAGGAGCTTCTGCTGCGTGTTGGTGTTGCTAATGCTAACGGCTAGCTTAAACTAGCTGAGACATCCGCTGCTGATTCCCAAACGTTAAAACAACAACAGTCTTTCCCATCGTGAGTCAATATCGGTGAGTCCATGAATGCTAATTCACAGTGTGACGTAGATCTATGAGGATTTTCAAATCCTAGCGTTTCACCGTTTATTTTCTATCAGAAGCTAATGCAGGAGGTAGGTGTAGGAGACTGTTTCATGTTCAGAGAGACCGATTATAATCAGATAAAACATTTAAAAAAAGGTTTTTCAGTCAACCACACCTTTAATTTCCTCCATTTAAATCTATGTCAATCAGAGTTTGTTGCAAAGTTATAATACTAAAAGTCCAAATGCAACATGTTCTGACGTTCAGATTTTTGAGTCTCCTCAACCACATTTCATTTACCTGAATGAGCTCCTCTGTCCACACATTTTTGTCCATCTTCAGACTTCGTACTTTTGAGATACTTTGACCGAGTCCTCTGTGCTGTCCTGAAACACCCACACACATCTTGATGAGAAATCAAATGTCAAAGCCCACGTAAATGACTTCTTCAACCAGACTACATAATATCTGACTTGCATAAAATAATCTAAAATAATTTTGAAGAACTAAAAAAGATAAACAAATGTATGTGAAACACATCAGAAACTAAAGATCGCATCACTTCTAATGCTCCCCCACAAACCTGCACAGGATTTGCAGATCACCACACACAAGTTGACAGATGCCCAATCCGGCTTGACAGCGCTGCAGTCGGCACAAAAACTGTTGCTAGGCTCCTCCCAGATCCGCTTGACCACCTCGCTGTGGGACAGAGCCTCACCAATGGCCTCATTCATGGCAGCCACCCATTGCTCTTTCATCTGCTCTGACTCCGCTATGAAACTGAGGAAATAAACAAGTGATACAGGTGACAAGACTGGATCTGAGAGGTGTAGCCTGTGTGTGTGTGTGCGTGCGTGCGTGCGTGTGTGTGTGTGCGTGCGTGCGTGCGTGTGTTCTGCCCATGCATGCACAGGTTTTCTCTGGGTATTCTGGTTTTCTCCCACAGACCAAAAACACTCATGACAGGTTAAAGCTGCAATAGCAAATTTGGAAAACAAATTAGCTTAAAACATATTTTTCATGCCTAGATCAGAAAAAAAAAAAAAAAAATTAATAAAGTGGTTCTCTCACATTTGTCTAAAATCCTCCACCAATAACACGTTTCAGATTGAAAGCAACCATCAGACCATCCAGTTGTCAGTCTTGCCGAACTGCCGTACGTCCCTGGGTCCTCCATTCATTCCACACTCCCGTATTTATCAACAGAACACCACTGGTGTGAGAGGTTCTTCGCTCAATAATATCAAAGCAGGAGAAACAGCCGGCTGCTACCACTTCACCTTTCTCAAAAAGTCTCAAAAAGAAAAGCATCATTTGAAGTCACGGACAACAAAAGACGTTTGGACCTAGAAAACGACGACTGGTATTTAACGCTCTCTCGTTTCCTCTGGGAATGTGGGTTTCCAGTTCCGATGGACGCGAAACCACAGAAGATATCCGAGAGGAGGGGGGAGTGTTCCGTTACTGTGTTTGCGTTCAAAACCTAGTTTGTTCTGTAGATTTGCAGCTTTAACTGGAGACTACTAGGTGTGAATGTGTGTGTATGACTTGTTGTTTGTGATGGACTGATGACCTGTCCAGAGTGTCCCCTGCATCTCTTTCAGACAAAAAAAAAACAAAAATCAAACCTGCCAATGTCATCTAAAAGCTAAATAGTCACGTCTAAATGCTGTTCCTGTCTGAAGAACACAACGCTTTCTGAGTATTCAAAATTATTAAACCTGAAGGGTGTAACAAGTTTAGACCCCGGTGCAAATTCAGCACATAATAAAATGTAAACACAACATGCAAGCTCGGATTTATACAGTTATAGCACACACACACACTCATGCACGCGCGCACACACACACACACACACACACACACACACACGCACAACACACTCCTCAGAAACATGAAAGCTTTTTCACAGTTCCCCATCCTGCAGGCTGTGGTCTCACACTGCAGGCTGCAAGCCATCAGCCAAAAGACCACACAGGCCTCACAGCATTTGCATCTGTGCACTGCACACACACACACACACACACACACACACAAGCTTCTTGCATTCTTGACAAAAACCCAGCTGAGCACTATGAGGACAGATGACAGCAGAATGTCAGCAAAACAACCAATGGTCTCATTTCTGTAAGAGACCTGGCGAGACCAACTCAGCTTTTTTCTTATAAAAAAGAATTATTGCATCTAATGAACGGTGTTGAAAAAATAAGAACCAGATACCTAACCAATGGTACAGCTTATAAAATATTAGGAAACCTAAAAGATCAAATTTTCCAAACTCAAATCAGATCACGGCATTTTTCTACCAGAGTAAATTTAAATACCTGAAAACACGGTAAGGGGTGGTGAGATCAAAGCTACGACGATCCGTTCCTTTAATATTCCCAACATTCATCTCAATGGATGTGATCCCCACTCCAATACGATAATCCTGCAAGCAAAACAAGGAGAGCTGAAAATGACTGACGCAAATGCTATTTATTCATTCATGACTGTAACACAACTTCAGCTGAGTTAAAGAGAAGTGTTGAACACTGAGATTCTGCTTCTTTACAGAGTTCTGTGGAATAACATTGTGGGTGAAATTTGCACTCTTACGTCTATGTTTTTGTAGAGGAAGACTTTGTCTGAGGCAACAATTGTATAAAGTTTGGAGCGTGGTCCTCTGAGCTCTAAATATCCCTGAAAATCAGGGTTGGAGATTGAACAAAGAGCCACAATGCTTTGTCGCTGGCGCCCCCTGGTGCATTCCTGCAGTGTGGTCACCCAGTCATTTCGTTCAGCTGCAAACAGAAACATACATGAATATTTTTTGAGATATGTTTATTTTGTATAATAGTGTAAGAAACATTATTCATATGTGTGTTTGTGTGTGTGTGTGTGTGTGTGACTAAACAGAACCTTCATTTTCAGCCTTGAAGGTGAAGGTTCGGTTGCTAGTGACGACCTCAAACTTCAGGTCTCCCACACTGCTCACGTTAGTGATGAAGGCTGTTGAGATGATCCCCTTGGAGTAAACATCCTACAACACAACAAAAGTTCTATAAAACTGTTCAACAGTGTGCAGCCTGTCTAATGCTTAATGATGTGACGGAGTTATTGCAGCGTTTGCGTTACCTTGTCACTGTCAAAATATCTTAGATAGTCATTGTCCAGCTTAACCCATCGTTTCTGGTAACGAACCCTGTGTAAGAAGATAAACACAACAAAACCAATGTGTTTTAAAGGTGCAATATGTAAGAATGAAGTAAGAATGACATCCTGTGGTCAAATTTGGTTCCTGCAGTCCATTTTCCTAAGCAAAAATCACTCCCTCACTGCCGTTCCATTGCCAGTTACGGATCAACACCAGAAGATTCTAAATAACAAGCAAAGATGAGTCATACACAGTAAGATGGAAAGTATATAAATGCATTGTCATATCTGGTGTTAACCCTCTTTGGTGTTTTACAGTACGGAGCACTTACTACACATATTACAGTATTATTTCTCTGGCGTTGGAGGAAGTGTGGTTGTTTGCCAACTTGCTGTTATAGTTCTGAAGGACTCATTAAAGGGGTACAAGAAATAACTTCTGGGTCACTCCTGTTTACTGGCATTGGTTCTTTTAACAACTCTAGAGCTTTTTGTTTGCCGGTATCAAATTACAAATGCTGGCGCTGCAGCGTTAGCAGGAGACACGGCAACCTCACAAACTCACAGATTGTAAACCGTAACTATGTCCCTCTTTAGTTTTTTTTAAGGAGAAAAACTGACACCCCTCCAACCAGCTGAGAATGAAATGTGGTTAAATGTAACCTTCCTTCCAACATGATTGAGACATTAGACTGTTTTGTGGTTATTTCACTGTAGAATTCTTACATTTTGCTCCTTTAACATAAAACAGATGCAAGAAAGATCAATTCTGTGCCATATTTTAACCCAATTATTGTCATTACGAATAATAAAATTACAATGCATTTTAAGACTATAAATAAGCTAAATTCATTTTTTATGGAACCCAAGCTTGTGTGTGTGTGTGTGTGTGTGCGCGTGCGCTGTTTAATACCCCTGGGGAGGATTTTTTTCCAGCCATCCCATCTTGATGACATTAGACAGCAGTGAGCAGTCTTCTTTGACACCTCCAGTCTCTCTGCGAGTGTGTGGCAGGTGGAAGCTGCCACATGGGGAGCTGGAGAGCACATCCTCCAAGGTTCTGGATTTTTGGATGCACAAAAACAAGCAAATATTCACATACATGCTTTGAGAACCATCCTGAGAATTTTTAAAATAAGCATGTCTAATACTAGTAGAAAAAGCCTGAACAAGTATAGTTTTTTAAAAGAGCAGCCCCCCAAGAAAAATAGATATTCTTACAAAAAGGCATCATGGTTTGGAACTGATGTTGCATCTAAACAAACTGAAAGACTTAAAGAATAACCTCCTGTAGAAAAACGAGTGCTAAGAGGAGATGTTTGGCCACAAAGAAACCCAAGCACAGTATATCAACAAACACATCTCACACCATCACCAATGACGGAGGGCTGATGATCTGATCTCTTTTTGCAGCCATTGGAACTGGTTAGCTTAAACCTATTAACCCCATTCTCACAGAGCTCATTTTAAGATCAAACAAAAAAATTGTATCCTCTGTTCCTCTTTAGTAACTCACACATACTAGAGAGGGACGGCTCAGTGCTTACACACAACAAGCTGGCAGTGGGGAGAGTGATTTTCTGCTTGTTCCACATTTCAAATAAACACACCAGTTTAACTCAAACACCTTCATCAAACCAACAGTTGATCTTTTATTTCTTTACCAGGCGTGAGTGCTTAAAAATGAACACAATACTTATGCTACAGGACTCACTCGTAGTCATCCAACAGTCCATCGTCACTAAAAAGAGAATTGGAACGTGCGTTTCGTGGACCAGGCACTTTCAGGGTCATCTATTGGAAGACACAACTATCAGTCACATTACACAGAGACAGACAGGCCCGTACAAAATAAACATCAAGTGCCTACAGTCATCTCGTCTGCCATGGTCCTTTTATCAACACTGGTGACAAACAAGTCCTCGTAGTCATCAGAATTTTCATCTGTTGAACTCGAACCTGTGGAAACAAAGAAGGTTGTATAATAAGTTAGTTTATCATTTTCATAAATGTCAGATTTCAGGAAACAAACTATTTCATTTTTAAACTGACCAAAATAAAACACACTAATGTGATCACAGACTCATCGCCATTGTTTGGAAAACCTGAAGTATTGCTGCTCTAGCCAAGCAGCTGAACAGGTTTCCAACAACATAAATCCTGGCTATTTAAAACATATTTGGCAGCAACAACTAGTTGTATTCTAGCCTTTTTACAGTCATTCGCTCGGTCTAATCACAGTCAGCTCTATTCTGGGAAATGCTGAAATACCTGCTGGACGAGAGCTCTACCAGTTAACTTTGACCAATATGGATCTGTGCTAGTTAATACCACTGCTACTGTCAGAGTCTTTTATTTTACTGAAGCGGTTAACATAACATGCATACAGTTAATGAGATGGTTTTAATAAAACAAACCATGCACTCTGTACCAGGCTACATTACCAAATGTGTAATCAAATAGGAAACACTGATGGTTATTTATTTTATGAAAGGCATAGACTGCCAATAAATAAAGAAATAAGTAGTGCCTCTCTTATTAAGAGTTTACTGACTAATTTTGTTATTTGTTAATACAAAGTAGACAGACCGGTTCATGGATTTAAAATAGGCTCAGCTCTGTAATCTCTGTGTGCTTAAACTAAAATGTTCTCACGCTAAAACTATGGGATGTCTTTATTTTGATTGGTTCCCAGTCGGTGTGGGTTAGGTTATATGTTTGCTTTGACAAGCTGTTTAAGTCCCACCTACATTTAAACTCTGACACAGAGAAAATAAGTGAGGAGAGAAAAAAGCAAGTGTAACGAGAAATGACAATCAACCTACACCCGGAAGGCAAACTCTATTTCCAGTGATATTCAAGATTTTATATTTGCATCTGAACTCAGTGTTATATTTAATGAGTTTTGTCCATTTTAAAATGTGTTTCTGTGTAAACGTTGAAAATGGTTCCTGTTACCCACCAAACACAGCAAATTCAGCATGCTCAAATTAACACTGTCAGAGTTGATGTCAACACTTTTAAAGTGTCTATATGGGTCCACACCAGTATGAGTTAATTTAGCTCTTTTTGGAGAGTTGGTGCTTTAACTCTGACTTAGGGTCAAAAACCAACTCTTCTAGGGTTGACTATTTAACACTGGTGTTAGTTAATATAGTAACTCTTAACACTAGTTAACTATACTATAGTTAGAAATCCTGGGATTGGAGCTGCTTTAAGACAGCACTTTGGTTTTGAATGCACTCAAATTAGTTTTTAGCATTTAGCTCATCAGGCCTGTTGGATGTAAACATTATTTCTCCAAGCAGAGGCTGTTCAGGTAAGATAGTAATTATGTATGACGTTAACATAGAAGCACACACAGAAATATGATTGTAAGGTTCGAATAAACGGCTGAAGTCATATTTATGTGCTGTACAATATGTGAACACTGACATTGTGATAGGTAGAAGAGTTCCATGTAGGGATGTAATCCTGTACATAATCTTGACAGAATATTTTACGTTTGAATACAATATTGTTGGGATAGTTTTTGTTTTAACATTATAATAATTAAAGCTTTGAAATTAGTAGATAGACAGGAAGTAGTCAGAAAATGTGTTTCTGTGAAAAAAATGTAATGCCTACAAAGGAGGTATCATAAATAAAGGAGTTTTTTTTTATCTGCATTTGTTCTGTAAAGGAATGGATCCTCACATATGTGATCTACCAGAAACCTACAAAGGAAGGACACATTTTCTGATACATGTATTTAGAGGCTGGTGTTACTCTAGCTTCTGGATGAACAGCTGTTTTCACAATGCAGGAATGAAGAAAGTCAAGTCCAAGTTTTACAAACAATGTCAACACACAGAAGCTAAAATTAAAAAAGTACTCAAGTAAGTCATCAACTGTTTCAAAACGTCAGCCAGGAAATAACAACAAAAAAACGTGTTTCTGAGATCAACCTAAATGTAGCACAGATCTGAGGCATCAAAAATAAATCATCCAGTTTTAAAGAACATGACTAAACTAATTTCTTGTGTAAATGTGTTTTAAATATTTTTAAAGGTTGTCAGCTTGTTCTCTGCCTTCTAGACAAGTATTCATCTGTGTCCCATTTCATTTCTGTAAATATCAAAATGTGTAAACGGAAATGCAACTTTCACTTTGATGCTCCAGATATAAAGAAAAGGCTCTTCACGTTCATGTAAGAGTCACGGTTTCTGCATACGTCTACTCACGTTGAGCCTGTAGGATCCCCAGAGGAGGAACAGCCGGCTGTGTGTCCAGCTGAGATGACTGTCCGTGGTTTTCTTGCGTTGTCTTGGAGCGAGGTCGGACCTGTGGAATTTGGGGTTTCTGCATCAATTCATCTGCTCCTGTCCTGGTTCTGGATGGGCTGGAGGACAAAGGCATACAGGACAGGTCAACAGAGGAACGGACAGGAAGAGATGAGTCCTTGGATACCATGGTGGGCTCAGATCGGAATCCACGCAGAAAGCTGATTCTACGCATCCTTTACTTCAAAGGTTTCCTTTAGACACCGCCCCTCTCTTTTGTTAAAAAAATAGCGACGACTGCATTTTAGACGCGTCTTTGAGTTAGTTATGAACCATAAAAACTAGCACTGTAAATCTAACAGAACTCTTGAAAAACAAGAAAAGATTCCGACTTGCACCGTGACTTCACACTGCTGCTCTGAAGCAAAGGTGTTTTTCAGCTGTAAACACACTCCTCCGAGTCCCTCTCGTCAGTCAGGTTTGTCTTCATTACTTTAAGTTTAGGCGGCAAGTTCAAACCTGCTTATGCAATAAGACACAATCTATGTAAATAAAGCCAAATTCTACATCACCTGTCAAAACATGCACAGGCGCACACGGAGGGACTGAATACCACTCTCTTTGTGTCATGATTTCCAACTGTTTGCCTTAATGTCAAAGTTGGAGTTCATCCAATTTGGTGCTAATTTTAGAAGGTGAATGTAATGAGGTCATGCAAGCCACACAGCAGTAAAAACTTAAAAAAAAGTAGTTTTCTTTTTTTCCCCAAACGCTTCTCAAAGCAGTTAGTTCTATGCAGATTGCTCAGCAGATTTTCAACTTGACAGGCTTGACTATCACAAAAAGTTTAGTTTTAGTCTCATTTTCTTCTTCTGTGAATCTTCAAAATAAAAGTCTAAAAACACAAAAGAGGTATAAACCAGGTTTTCTATGAACGATATGCACGTTTATATTCACTAGCTGTCGAAGGTTTGGACACAATGTTTCTGCAGATTCTAACTGAAGGCATGAAATGAAAACATCTAGAATGTAAACAAGATAGTGTGAAATAACTTCAAACATGTTTCATATTTTGACCTTCACGAGGCTGTTCATTGGATATTGTTTTCCCAGAGATGCTGAGCCCTTGTCGGTTCATTGCCTTCCCTCTGCGTTTCATCTCATCCCAAACCATCTCCACTGGGTTTAGGTCGGGTGACTGTGAAGGCCAGGTCATCTGGCGCTGCACTCATCACTCTCCTTTTTGGTCAAGTAGCCCTTACACCATCTGTAAACATCTTTGGGGTCATTTTCATTTTGATGAATAGAAGATGGTCTACCTAAACGAAAACCCATTGGGATGGCATGTCGCTGCAGCATGCTATGGTAGCCATACTAGTGAGTGTGTCTTGTGAGTGGTGAAAACAGCAGGGAAACTCATTGGGACTACTCTCTCACATATCAGTACAATCTACACCACTCGACTAAGGGGAATGCAGAACATCCTAAGTGACCGCCACCATCCTGCTCATCATCTGTTCCAGCAGCTGCTCTCATGTAGAAGGTACAAGTCCATAAAGACCTAGACAGCAAGATTGTCCACCTTCATGCTATGAGACTGTTGAAAACTACACCCCCGCTACCCCTCTCTGCCCCCTTCCAAGGGCAGTAACCTTTTCCACCAGAACAATAGCTATGAACTGGACTTGTTGCACATTTCATTACTTCAGCATCTCAGAGTCGGTCCCTGCTCTGCCCTATAAGCTTGTACTTTGTCCGATACACCCTCAGGGGCTGTTATAACTGTTACTGTTAACGTGCACTGATGTCATAATGGGCTAAATGGTTATATCGTAGTTGTTGCTCCAGACATAATTTTGTTGTTTTTGTGACAATGACCATAAATGTCTGATCTAACCCTATTAAAATTTTCAAAATCTCAGACTATTAAAATATTGTGAAATGGTTCAATATTCTATGCTCAAAGGGTCACACTCTAAACAGCTAATGAATCCAAAACACCTGCAACGGGTTCATGAGCTTTTAAATGGTTGCTAAGTTGAATTACTGAAATAAATGGACTTTTGCACCATAGTCCAACTTTTTTAGTTTCGAATTCAAACGCTGGTTTATGTTCCACATTCAGAAAATATGACCACCTACTTAAATAGTAGGTCATACCACTCATTTAGAAACCTCCAACCAGCTATAAAAACAAGGACACATTATTGAACTAATATTTTTTAAAATGATTATCTGACCCATCAGAGTATACCAGGCCTTCAAGAGAAATGATCAAACAAAACTCGATCAGAGGTAACATGAAGGAGAAGAAATTGTTTATTACGCCAATAAACATGAATCCTCTTCCAGTGACACCAACATGATATTATGAATTAATTGTTATAGTAGATTGCTTAATTTTATGAATTATTATTATTATTAAACAGACCCTGCAATTATCCATATTAATTAAAACTTACATAAAAAAACATTTGCTGCTTATTCATGAATATTTTTCTCTTGGTCAGCTTGCTTCATACACCAAACCCTCTTGGTGTGACCTTTGACCCAGCTCTCACTCTGGATTCTCATGTCAGGGTTCATTTCAAGATCTTCGTTCTGGTTTTTAGGGCCTTACATGGACAAGCACCATCATACATAGGTGATTTTCTCAGTCCCTACACCCCCAGCAGGTCCCTGAGGTCCAGTGATCAAAGCCTACTGGTTGTGCAGCGCACCAGGCTAAAGACCAAAGGTGACAGATCATTTGCTGCTGTGGCCCCCAGACTCTGGAACCTCCTGTTCATCCTTTTCTTCCTCACTAGCTTCTTTTCATGATGGTGTTTCTATCAATTATGTATTTTTTCAGGCTCCTGTGTTTACTTTTTCATTTTTATTCTTCATTTTTCATTTTTAATATGATCTTTTAAAATTATTCTTTAATAAACTGATTGCTCTTGTGAAGCACCTTGTGATTTATATATCTTGAGAGGCGCTGTATAAAGATATCCTTTCTTCCTCTAAAATTCTTCCAGCTTCGTGTTGTTTTCAGCGTCACTCAAGCACACAAATGGTCACAGATGATTTAAACACCCTAAACTGTGAGATCAGTTGATTTGCACAATAATTAAGAGTCTATTTAGGCGCTAGCGGGAAAGTCATGAGTTTCTGAGTGTATCCAGCATTGTGAAAGTTCCTCTTTATTCCTGCTTTGTGTGTGAATTTCCTTCTCATAACACTAACAGTATTTTTTAACTCTTTACAGTTAAGTGACAAGGAAATGTTCACATACAACACAAAACCGTTTTCAACAGATGTTAGAAGATTAAAAACAGAACAGCTTAGTGTTTCTGAGGTTGTAATGTTCCAACATTACATGACACACAGAAAAACAAACTTCTCAGACCCACTACCTAAACGACACAGCCAGATTTATTTATACATGCACGGAGGTTCCAGCACAAGGCAGAAATTTACGTCCCAGTTATTTTTGCTTTAAACTCCACAATCTAAACATGCAAGCTGCTCCGTTCAGAATTAAACCATAAAACGACACGAATCCGACAATGACGGGAAACTGCCCAAAGTTTCCCCTTTTTCTCAGAGGAAGAGTGCTGAGAGGGGTTCGCTGGTTATATTTACCTTTTCTAAACAAATGACAGTAAACTAAAGAGACAATGACTGCTATGCTCTCCTCCCACACTCTGTGAATGCAGTCTGTTTCAGACACATCAAAATATCCATGTAACAAACCCTGAAGCACTCTTTTAAAATGGTGTTGACAAGCATTTCAAATCAGCGAGTGTGTTTGCTGCGTGGCGTTGTGACCTTTGATGTTGAACACAAGCTAAATGCAGTCCACTGAGAGAAACACCAGATCAACCACTAGCTCTACTCTTCCATGTCTGGTCTAAGACTCGAGTTCAGAGCATCTGTAAAAACAAATAAAGTAAAACTATTATGTAATTTTTCATGCTGGGAGCTTAAAACTAAACCGAAACCAGATTTAAAAATCCACAAGATGCTGGTAATATCAGCGCTTCAATCAACAAGCAAAGTCCTGTTGCAGAACAGGACAGGAAACGGCACAGCAAGTAAAACCCTGAATCTCCATGTTCCAGTCAAGGTCAAACTAAATCAAGGGAACACTAAGTATTTCAGCTGTTTTCTGATTACAAAACTCAGTGTAGCAACAGCCACAACACAGCACAGCACAGCAAGGAAGGTCTGTGTTGTGAACACAAACCCAAAACAGTGCGAGACGCGGGAGGAAAAGGACTGGATGCTAACGGTACAGACAGAACAGAGATGTTCAGGAAAATGATGTATAAACGTTACCTGTCACAACATGTTCAGATGAAGTCCTCTTCCATGATGATACAAACTTACACACACACACACACACACACATCAAACAGTGGGAGGAAATGACTCAAGACCCAGAAAATGGGAGGAGGCAAAAAGGCACAATGAAAAGGAAGCAAGAAAAGTGGTCACAAACGGAGTGTGTGAATGTGCTCAGAATAAAGCTACAATAAGTCCGAGGGTGGTTCCTGACAGCAAAATGCTATATTGAGTTATAATTCTCACTTTGTGTGTGTGAACCCACAGCAGCTAATGAGGAGAGGTTTGTCTGATGTGTGTTGTTCTGCATAGTGACTTCCTCATGCTCTCTAAAGCTAGTTTCCCTGTTAAACTCATACAAGAAGTGCCCCACAGCCCAGGGTTAGACACAGGTTTCCCCTTACTGGTGAGGTGACAAAACGGAGAGCACGCAGAAACAAGAGCGTTTCCAATGCAGTGTGTGCAATCTCCAGTTCTTACACAAACTGTTTCACAGCTAAAAAAAAATAAAACATGAGCTAAAGGGAAAACTAGACTGCTCTGATGGGAAAATGTAACCTTTTCAATCTGTTAAAACCACACAATGCACAAAAATAAAAATAAAGTCACATGAGATGCAACTTTCTCAGTGCAAATATTTCAACAGTCAAAGGGGAGAGAAGGTACCCAGTAAAGCTGTAAAATTATTCTGGGAGCAGCTGCACAAACAGTAAAAGCAAATGTGTACTTTCAGCAAGTCTTGCTCACATTTATTTAAAACGAGCCTGTGAGCTTTAAGCCAACTCACTAATCCAGCCAGCTTCACTCTTTCAATAATAGGAAGTGTCAATTTTTACTTTCAGGAAGTGTTTAAATTTGCTCTGTAACATTTAACACCGTCTCAACTCAGACTGGTCAACAGAAGATGTATGTCCCACTTCAACCAGCAGAGGGCAGTGCAGATCAATAATAGAGTAAAGACGTCTCCAAAATTATTATATTCATCAAATATCTCAGCTGACTATTGCCTGACAATGTTTACGTGAGTCGACCAACCCTCCCCTGAGAATAAAAGAACAGGACTGGGGGTCTGCCCGGACCACGACTAGCGACGGAGCGGACCCAGCAGGTCCAGAGTCAACTGTTGCAACTTTGTGTCCTTCAGTCATTTCCACTTTCTTTGTCATGACTTGTAAATCAGTAAACGGGCTTGAGTCCCTTCAGATGCTGTAGTTTCACAACAGTAATGTCAGCAAGAAATTTCCCCTTAAACCCACTAACACAGTCATGATTTATTGTACTTGTGAGCTGTTCTATAAATACCAACAACACTTGCACCTTAGTTTTGTATTCAGCTGAGGCTTCAACACTTGTTTTAGGTAACATCATCTACTGTAAAGCTAACTGTGAATTGAGAGCGCTACATTGATCATATCCTCACCTAAGATTCCTAGAAGGCAGTGCTGGAACACGCTGTGGTAGAGGTGGTGGGGCTTTACTTCCTGCTCCCACTTTGGGAGGAATTGGAGGGATATTCTTTTCTTCACCAAGAGATTTGGCAGGGGAGATGGGTGAGGCTTTTTTGACTCTGTCACTACTTAGCGACTGTGTCGGTGGATGAATGGCTAATGTTTGCGGCCTGCTTTGGGTGGGGTGGGTGTTAGAAGAGGAGATGGATGACTCTGTGGGGGGAGGGGTGCTGGTAGAGGTGGAACATAGGGATGAAGATCTGCATGGTAAAGGTGGGGGTAAGAAAGTGTGATGCTCTGCACTTGAGGAACCAGAGTGCTGTGTAGGAGGTGAGGGGCTTTGAGAGGAGGTGAAGCACAGCGGAGGGCAGTTGTGGGTGACTCGTGGGGGAACGGGCGGTAAGGAGGTATCATTAGCTCGAAACTTAGTCCTCTGTTTTGGTACAGGCTTGTCTTTTTCTTTGTCCTCTCCAAAATTCCTGTTATCCTCTTTTTGCTCAGGAGGGGCCAAGTTCCGTTTTCCAGGAACAGGCCGCGAGTCTCCTCCTTCAGTGCTTTTCTCTTGCATTGTGGACACACATCTTTCATTTGGAACTGGTTTGCCTCTTTCCCTGGGAGTAGGTTTCCTTGTCTCTACATTTTCTGTGTTTGCATTCAGTTTTTCTGCCAGAGGTACAGGAACGGGTCTCTCTTTCCGTACGACCTCAGCGTGACCTTTCTGCTCCAGCGTCTCATCATGGTTACCGTGCATCCTGCTGAGGCTGGAAAGGATGCGTTTCTGGTGACCTGGAGGGGTGACGCCTATCCGGTCCAGCTGATCTGGCGTGAGGTCCAGACACTGTTGGAGCGTTTCCAGCCCTGCGCTCTGAAACGCCTCAGTGTATTGCTCTAAATGAAGCACGCACAACCAGTCCAACACATTTGTACTGGGTTCAGAGTGAGACATGGCAGATTTGGAGGTGTGTGAAGCATGTGTGAGCATCAACATCCCATGAGTTCACTTCCACAGGGAGAAGGTAGACTGTAGGATCTCTCAGATCATGGCAGGCCCATCTATGGACAAAACAAAGCATATTGTATTCATTTAACAAAGTAACTGGAATAATGATGAACATATTTTAAATTATAGAAAATATTTAAAACAATGAAGGTATGCTTAATAAATGTATTTTTCATTCATTTCACTGGAGACCTTTCAGTTTTGTTTTTTGAAATAATTTTATCTATCCAATAAAATGCAAAGACAGAGCAAAAATCGATGAGTGTGCATACATCTGATGAGTGAATGACACAGCAGAGATCATTCAAATTTGTCATCAAAGAAAGCAACGCTCAACAGAGACAAAATTATACAAGTCGTCCTCTACCTGTCTCCTCTTTCTGTTCTCTGGCTCATGTTTCAAACAGAACAAATACTCAGTAACTGCCATGGCAGAGCAGATCTGAGTATGTGTAGATATGAAACAGCTGCAAAGGCTGAACTGCTAGACAATTATTTAATAACAATATACTGTATATCTATTGATAGACGTGTGAGAGGAAACAAAGGTTGATAAAAGATTCAATAAAATAAAGTGTCCCTTTTGTTTCGTCCCTTCACATTGGACCAATGATATGGCTGGAACAGAGCCAGACAGATGGAACAGCAGCAGCCAGATGTGCTAATGGCTAATGTTTGTTCACCTCTTATTTCTGATAACATGACTTAAAAAAGGAGGAAAAAGGAGTGCCTTGAAACAAAATGACAGAAGACACAGCAACTGATATCTCTGACATAAAGGGCCCGAGCAGTTCAGTCAGAAAAAAGAAGAAAAAAATAAGTAACATGCAGTGTTAAATTTGACAAGAAATTTTTATTTAGTTTTAGTCTTTTTCATTTTTGTTGCAATTTAGTCACCCTATTTGTTTTAATGTAATAAATATACTATATTTCTTTTGATGGAATAATTTTTAACTTCTGTAAAGGAAACGTTAACTACACCTACTTGAAACTGCAAAGAAATATGAAAAATTCACATTTCACACATTGGATAAATAAATCTTTATATTTATAATTGTTTTAATAACAATAATTATTGGCAAAATGCACACTGACAGTTTGAAATTGTGTCTCTCAGTATTAATAAAGTAAACAAATCTGTATAATGTGCAGTAATATTTGTAAACATGACAGGAAATGACATCATACCATCAAAACATTAAAAGATGTTACTCTAATAGTGCGAGGAGGTAAACTAAAGGTAAGATTTGTTTTCAAATGCATTCATTAGAGTTTTTCCTGCACTAATTTACCAAGGTGGGTTGCCTGAACGTTTTTCTGGACTGTCTGTTTTGTTTTTTTCACAAAAACACCGCAAGAACACCAAATGCTGATAATATCGGCCGTAGCAGCGCCACAAAAAGAAAAATGATTAAATGACCAGAGGGCGCCAGCTGCAGCAGCAGCAATCTACTCCTGCCCTCACCCGTGCACCCCAGCTCGCTGCTACCACCATAACACTGTTAAAAACCAGGGGAAACCCAAGCAATACTTTTCAGATCGTCACATTTGATGCTTTTCCTCCCAGCCGTGGATATTTTCTTCTTTTAGACATAAATTGTTCAACTGTTACTGGTAGCTCGTTCAAACAGCGACGGGCTCTGACTAGTTCCACCTGTTCCATTTGGTGATTGGTTCCTTTTTCTGTTCTCCCATCTTTTCTGTTTTCTGATTGGATTTTCCTTACTGTCAATTTTCGTTGTCGTCTTTTACTCGTCAATGAAAATGTTGATCAATATTCGTCATAATTTTGTCTTGATGGATGTATAGGTTTTACTTGTCATTTTGTTTTGGTCTGCAACAATTCATTCACGAAAAAAACCCAAAATATTCCGTCAACGAAATTAACACTGGTAACATTTGCTGCAAATTATATTGAGTGCAACTTCCAACAAAGCTGGGGAATACCAACAATGACTTTGAGATCGCGAACCAGTGCCACCCGCTGAAGCAGCAGGATGTAAAGTTATACAATCAAGAGCTTCTTATTAAGTTCTAGGGAAAAGTAAAGATTGACAAAAATAGTGATTTGCTTTATACTGTGATATAAATCATTACTGTGTTGTAAAATAATTTTCTTTATAATAAATGAAATAAAGATGGAACAAAAAAAAAATATTGACTGACATGAAAGACTGATAGTGATATTTATCCATATTGTCTGGCCCTATTTCCTCCATTGAAGAGGTTTGAAAACAGTTCTGAGTAATTACCAAGGTATCTACTGAATATAAGTGTGCATCTGATTATAAACCAAATGAACAAAATGATTCTCATGTTCAGCTCGGTTTACTAAAACCTGATACTTTTCTGTCAATAATAAATTCAGCTCAAGAATGACAGTGTATCAAGATGGAATATCAAAACAGCTGTTAGAAAAACTCACAAGCGTTTACAGACCCATTTTTATGAACTGGCTTTTAAATCTGTGTGAGTGATTGATTGTGTTGCTTTTTTAGCCTCATTTTAATGTTTTTATTTGGTTGTGTTTTATTTTTTTAGTGGATTTTATGTGTTATGTTTTATTTGTGTCTGTGAAGCACTTTGGTGGCATGTAAGTGTCTGTAAGGTGCTATATAAATAAAGTTCGAGTCGAGACAGTGTGTAAACAATGTAATCTTGTAAGTGATAAACAGGTAAGCCACAAGTGTCTAACTATGGTAAAAGAGGAAGCTGTGTTTAAAATATGACAAATCTCTCCTTTTTAACCACGTCTCCTGGAGGTTATAGAACCAGAAACAGTAAAGAAAAACTATCCCTTTCCTATAATCTGCAACATTTGTGATGATGTGATGTGATTAAACGTACCTGACATGCAAACCAGATGTTTATAATTTCTGAACAAATAAAAGAGTTTAAAGAAGCTAAGACTCACAGTAATTTGGCCTTGTGACAACAGACCACTATGAGAGGAAGAAAAATCACAAGTACTGGTGTACAAACGTCTGACACACTAACTTCTCCTTACACTTCTCTAACACACACTTTGCAGATTCTAGTCAGTAATAAGGCCTTTCTAGTTCTCCCAATAAGCACCCTCACACTATCCAGGCTGGGTTTGTCTTCTGCTGCTTGCAAACTGTCCAGCAGGTTTTTAGAAGCAGAATGGTTAAAATAAGGTCATTTCATCAATGAGCTACAGGTAGTAGCTTATAAGAAAAACATCTGTAAAAAGCTATTTTTATTAATTCATTTGCAAGGCACTGTAATGAATAAAATCATTTGATTGTGTTTAATGTCCATGGAGCCAAATCTGCTTCCTTAAAATTTTGCTTATTAAAAGTAGAAAGAAATGAAGGGGAGTTCAAAACTTTTGCAGACTATTATACATTTGTCAAGCTTATATCACATCACTCCAATACTATATGTACCTTGCATTGGCTCCCTGTTCAATTAAATCAGAATACAGTTCTAAATCTTACTATTTGTTTTTTGTTCAGTCCAAAGTCTTTATCATTATCTGGGTGACCTGCTGACCCCTCATCAGCCAAACAGAGCTTTACGCTCCTCGGATCTGCATGTACTGGCGGCCCCACGATCAAGGTTCAACCAGTGGGGGGACCAAGCTTTCCCAGTGGCGGGGCCAAAGCTCTGGAATGGTCTGCCGCTAGAAACGCACTCCCATCATCAGGCATCTCTCTCTGTTTAAGGCCGAACTGAAACTTGTTCAGATTGTCTTTTGACATTTGGGAAACGATGTGACTGTGTTGATAACTCGATTTTTATTTGCTGCTTTAGGTTTCTGAGTTTTTATAACAAACTCTGGTTTTAGTGTTGTTCAGCGCCTTGTGCAATCTTTGGTAATTGTAAAGCACTTTTATAAATAAAACTTTGATTGACTGATTTGACTAATATGTATTTTTGCCATAAAAACATACAGCATATTTCACAAATAAATAAAGATATATTTTTTTCTTTATGATTTATACTTTGATGACTGGAACTATGGACCCAAGAGTATAAAGGTAGCCTGCATTATATAGTAAAAGAGATGCTATTTGCTAGTGTATGGTGTGTGTGCGTGCGTACGTGCTTGTGTGTGGGTGTGTGTGTGTGTGTGTGTGTGTGTGTGTGTGTGTGTGTGTGTGTGTGTGTGCGTGAGTGTGTGTTAAAAAAAGTTCATTTCCTGTCAAACGTTTCCTCTGAGACCACAACCTATGGGGACAGTGTGAATTTAGCTCTCATCTCACTGATCAAATGCACTTCCTATTTTAGAAAAGAGGAACTCTGAGACTTTTTATGCCAAGAATTAAATTCTGATTGGCTGTCATTACAGCGTGACTCCCACACTTAAAACGCAGAGTCTAAAAACTAAATTTAAGCACAAAGGCAGATTTAACTGGCTGATCTCAGCAACTTTGACCTGATAACTTTCTGTGTCAGCACTGGTGAATTTCTTAATCAGCCATAAGTTTCCAGTTGTGTTATAATGAAGAGGCGCTGAGGTCTGGGTGAGAAAAAACAAACGGATCTGAAACAGCTAAGCCTCATTAACTCCTGGTAAATGCAAGAACATCTTTGGCTGGTGGGTTTGAGAAGTTAATGAATCTGTACAGAAAATCAACAATGTTGGAGGAGGACAACAGCAAAACAAGGACTTGGGCTGATATCACAATGATGTACTCAGCTAAACAAACTCAGAGCCCATCTTAGTGAACAATATAGGAAGGCAGATGTGTTATTTAATCTTCAGTATACAGATGTATGCAATACAATGAAGATAAGAGTTCAAATCAACATGGAAATGTAACCAGCACAAATCTAATGTGACTGATTATCAATCCCCTTTTCGTTTTTTAATAAGACCATTTTAATTTTTGCATCTTTTAACTTTACCACTTCTACTGGTCTCCCCCTCTCTCCTCCCTCTCTCCCTCCCACTCAGAGAGCTGCCAATAACAAGGTCTCTGTGCTTCCTTCACAATGGAGCATTCTGTTGCCTAGGCAAGAGAACGAGACTGACGAGAAGGAAGGAATAGTGGAGGGGCCTCTCAGTTAGAGTCTGCTCACACACTCTAAAAACAAACCATCACCTAACAAGACTTTCTGTGCAAGTCGCTGAGTACGACAGAGATCTGACTTCATCTACAATTTGGTTTCACATCTTGTATCCTCTTTTGATTTAACTCAAACACACTCTGAAGCTCCATTTGTGTCTTTCAGTTGTCTTGATTTTGAAATGCTTCATCTGAGACAATTAAGGAGGCAAATGACCAGAATGGAAAAGGGCATCTGAAGAAATCTGTTCTTTCATCACTTTTATTTTTCTGTTCTCCAACAAATAACAAACTAATTAAACTCTTTCCTCTTGGCTGCATGCTTTCCTAAGTCACATGGTACTTCAAAAAGAAGAGAAAACACCGCTCATCTGTGTGAAGGTGCTGGATAAGGAATAAACTTCAAAATGGCAAAAAATCCGCACACTTCTATCTGCAGAGTTTTTATTTTGAAGCTTTCGGTCAAAAGACCTTCATCATGAAGGTCTTTTGACCGAAAGCTTGAAAATAAAAACTCTGCAGATAGAAGTGTGCAGATTTTTTGCCATTTCTAAGTCACATGGTAAATAAAAGATACCAGAATAATACCGTCAGGCTGTTTGTCACAATATGGCCGACAGTCTGTGGGAGTGTGTCTCGGTGGTTTTACCCAGCCACACTAACCACTGCCTTTGTTTCATTTTCACATTTGTCTTGGAGTTTTTTCCTTATTTATTATTTTTCTTAAACTGTATTTGTTTGTTTTTTTGTTGGTTGGTTTCTTTATTTTTGTATCAGCAGCAATGGGTGAGTTTTTTTTCTAATCCTCCTGCAAGGGTTAATAACTAACTATATTTAGTAGCAAACCACTCGGGCCACAATAGACACTGAGATGTGGAGATAGGCCTACCTAAACATTTGACAGTATATCCCTTTAGAAAAAACTGAGGGTTTCTTTTTTTTATTTACGTACGATCCATAAACTAATAATTTACCGTGTCTTCTTTATATTAAGTTTAATATTTTTTTAATGATGTCAGTTAAGTTATCATCCCTGATCACTTACTTTTTTTTTCAATAATTAAAGAATAACTCCAAACAACATTGTATCCCATGTCAACAGTTTAACAAACAAACATTTCTTCATCCAAAATAGATTTTATTGCAAAATCGCTAGCCCACTGGGTTGGATCAGGGTGTAAGTTTTAAAGCCCCAGTGTGTAATATTTTTACCTGTTTGCTACCAAATTCTGTGCATCCAGTGCACAAACGTGTCCTTTTTCATTAATATTTCTCATCAACATCAATTCTAAATATTCCTCTCAGCTTCAAATTTAACATTTTTAATACATAAATTGTGGTCGACGTTCCGTGTGCCACGATCAGCTGATGGCTAACCGGCAGACTCTTGTTTACTCCGCTGCTCCGATCCACATGACACCGGACGCCACAGCTGATGCCTTCCCTCCTCCGTGTGTGAATCGCTGACAGGCAGCTATGCTAGCTTCGTTCAGGACTGGTAGGTTGATCTAACAGCTAACAGCAGTGTTTCCCCTAGAAATGTTTACAGCAGTGATGCTTGTTGACTGAGGAGGGTGGCAGATCGCGCCACCTCGTCGCGGGGCGCGGGGGGGGCGTCGTCTCGTCGGGGGGAGGGGGTACGCGTGGCATTATGCATTAAGACTGAACAGTCATTAAAAAATGTTTTTTAACTGGTGGAGTAGTTATATGCTTTGTGTGGGTTAGGCTACAGAGGTTGGAAATAAATCAATCTCATGATTTTTATAAAAAATGAACCAGATGGCTGGAGTGAACGCTGGAGTTGTTGCCTTTTTGAGTGGGCCACCGTAGATGCAATACTTACTCTGAACTGCATGGCGCTAAAGAGTCGCACTTTTTACCATGATTTCTATGAATATCCCACATAGAACCTTTAAGATATTTCTGCAAACAGGCACTAAGAATAAAAGCAAAAATTAAAATTAAATTAATCTTTTTAACAAGCACACATATAAACCCTAAAACAGCTTTTACGACCTCAACTGTAAAACTAAAATATATACTCACAAAACAAACTACAGAAGAAAGTACCCCTGCTGGCATATTTACCATTGTGTTGGCTTTGGTTGGGAACACTTTGACATGTGTGCTAGTAAAAGATGAGACGAAATCTTACACAATGGCATTTTTTATGCAGTTATAGCTTAATGAAAGACCTCCTTTTCATCGTCTATTCATCAACTCCAAGATTTTTCTCCTCTGTATGCCATGGCTATAAATATCCACCAAATCCCAGTGGCTGGTCCGTTATTAGCTAAATATTAAGCAAGGACTAAGTGAAAATTAACCTCAGCTAACAGCTCCCCATAGCAGATCCTCTTTGCTCAAAGAAATTGTGAGAACTCGTTAGAAATGACTAACCTCATCACTCCAGAAAATGGCACAGGAAGTGAACAAGTGCTACAACTGACACAATAAGAGAATAAAATTAAATAATTTCATTTTACAGAGATCACTCCATAATGTAAGACATATGGGACTGAAATTTTAGGTTTTGTGATACTTTCACACTAAAACATGTGTAGCCCTAAGTTAAAAGAAAATTCTTTCTAATCCTTCATATGAGCAAACTCTTTGGGAAATACTCGGAACTGAGACACAATTTCCCTTAAGTCACTTCTCGTAAGAAGTAAGTTAACAATCAAGTTTATCATGTCATCAAGCAGAAATTTAAGGAATGCAAGACTCAATCTACAGAAGGACTCACATGAAACAGACTGGGAGCACTGCTTTTTCTGTAACGTTTTTGGATTTATATGATTTAACTTATTTTTAACTCATAACCTATAATTTTCAGATAACACTGCAACTATGTTCAACTAAACAAATACCTGAAAAGCAGAAAGCAAATCAGGCCAACTTATCTTGGCGATTTGACAAGAGGTAAAATGAATACCGACAAATGCAATGTCAAAAAAATGAATGCCAGTAACAAAAAGGCATCCCGATAAACAGGCAAATCTAGGAAAGATGTTAACAGGTTGAAATTTTTGGGAGTTTCCATGTCTGCAGGCAGTGAAGATAGACAAGATAACAACTGTACAAGTAAATAAGGAAGTTCAGCAACACTTAAGCTGTAACAACAAACTGAGACACAAGTGCATCTTAAATCAGTAATAGAAGTCACTGAAGATGAATAACGTCTGACAAAGAGGTTGACGCCTTCCAAGCAAGGTGCCTGAGAGCAGAACGCGGGAGGAATACAAAACAAAGAGTACAAAAAGTTACCTAAAACCAAAACTAAGAACCGAGAACTCTTTTCACATTGTTTGTATGTTACAGCCACAAAGAAGATCCCCTCTTTATGTCGTCTTTAAACTAAATCTTTAAACTAATCCAAATGTTTAATTAAACATCAGCAGCACTACTGGTTAGAAAAGAGCACTGCTAGCATCCTCTCCACCTTCACACCTACTCAGCTCTGTGACTACCTCTGATGTAAGAGCTTCAGACCCTACACACACATAGCTGGGCATCCCGCAACACAAAGATAGTTTTTACAGTTTGGCCTAATAAAATGGTTCTCTCGCATTTGTCTAAAAACCCCGTCAATAACGGCTCAATCCAAAACTAACAATTGGACCATCAAGTTGTCTGTCTCACTGAACCACCACACTTCTGCATTTACCTGGGTCCTCCACTCATTACGTGCTCACCTATTTAGCAACAGAATGCCACTGGTGTGAGAAGTTCTCCACTCAATAATATCAGAGAAGGAGAAACAGCCGGCTGCTACCACTTCAACTTTAGGACAAACTACCAGAGTCCCAAAAAGAAAAACACCATTTAAAGTCACGGACAACAAAAGACGTTTGGACCTAGAAAACGGCGACTGGTGTGTTTAGCGCTATCTAGTTTACTCTGGAAATGAGGGTTCCGGTATCAGGCGGCCGTGGCCCAGGGATGATAGCCGACGGGAGGGGTGAGAGTTCTGTGACCGTGTTTGTGTTTAAAAGCCAGATTTGCTATTACAGCTTTAATTGCTGATTTAAATTTACTGTCCATACTTCACAGAGACGCTACAACAAGACTGCACAGTAGTCGTGGCACAGACATCAGATGAAAAGGAGATTAAACAGGAAACCAGAGAAACTACTTAACCATGATGGGGGTTTACAAAAAGAGCAGGACAGCAGAAATGAGTTAACGGAACAAGGAAACAACCGCAAAGAGCATGTAGATATTTTAAGCAGCATTGGACAGTCTAGCTAAAGGCAAACTGCCAAAGAGATAATGTTAGGAAATATCCACCAGAGCAAGACTGGTAGTTTATCAGAGCTGCCAAATCTGTCTGCATCATTAATAAGAGTATTTCACAACATTGACACATCATGTCTTTACTCAAGTAATACTTCACTACTACAGGATGTACAAGCATGGGGTAGAAATGAGTCAGAAGGTCAAAGGTGAATGATTCACCATCTTCACTTTGGTACAATGCTCATCTGCTAATCGTGTCAGTTTGTCTGTAACTAGCATTCCCACCATCCACCAGCTCAATTGAGATTTCTATTAAGATGCTGTCCTAAAAGAAAAGAACCTCCACATGCACAATGGCTGTGACTCATAAACCCACCACAGAACAGATTGCTCCATTCAGCCTACTTTCAAAAAGAACTGAATAGTGACTCAGTCCTGCCAGCACAGCGATGTATCGGATCAGTATCTTCTAGTGAACAACCTTGCCTAAACACACTTGTTGCTGTCTGTTCAGGTATATAATTAAGGAAAAATATGAGATTACATTTAGAGACTCATAACTAAAACAAATTCATCAGAATGAGACAAACCGTTTTGGTCAGGCTATTTTTGTAATATTCTCAATAAAAAGCAGTAAAAGTTCAAATTTGCATACAATCAACTAAAAGAAGAGCTAGTTTGACCCATTTCAATCCTCTAAAATGCCTTAAAGTTAACGTAATACTCAAAAAATATATATACAAATAATCTTCTTTGTGAAGACAGAACTTGTGAAGATAATCCAACTGTTTATTGCCATAATTTGCACAACAGGTTGAATTAAAAATAATCTGTGTTTTTAATGATCCAATTACACAAGTAGAAAAAAATAATTTCTGGGAACTTGGCAGAATGCTTTCCTGCATAACAAGTTCATCTCCTTTTGAATGCCTGTACAACAAGTGGCATTTTCATTCCAGTATGAAGCGTTACGCAAAACTAAAACATATCCTTACAACGTTTTATTAACAGACTCGGGTTTTGCACCTCTTGCGGCAAAGACTTTGTAATTTAAACCCACTTATCTGTAATATTATCTATCAGTCTGCTAAAATCGTTCATTGAGATTTTGCATCATGCATCATGGAGGAATGATTCAGAAAGAAGTAATCATGTGAGTTTATGAGACAGACGTAGATGTAGAACTTTTCAGCAAAAACAAGATGTCATTCACAGCTAAACGTAAACTTTAGTGTTTACACAATTAAGCAAGTAGTAGCATAAATCTAGCTGACACAAAACTCTGATATCAAAGGGTGGAGAGATGCTTATCATCTTAATACACTACATCCTGCAGCACAACACCATGGGGGTTTTGGTGAGCACGTAAGTACTGTTGCTTCTCAAAAGTTTACAGCAGGATAAAACAAAGAATTACGCAACTCTACTATAAGCAGATTTGTTGGGCAATTTGTGTTTCTCCTTTTAGATGCAATTGATGCCTCTTAAGGAGGCGCATGACCCTACCCAAAGCCCTGCTCAAATTCTCAAACATTCTCATCTGCAGGCCTTTAAGTACTGTAAGTATTCCTCAACAAGAGTAATAAACATCTTTATGCTGCAGGAAATCACACAAAAATAATGTTCCCACCAACTTTACAACAAATTCATTCTGCATGGTCGACTTGTTCCCTAGACCCTGAAATGAGCAGCCCTGTTTTGCAAAACGTAGTCTATCTAAAAGCGTTGCAGATTTACATTTAGAAGCAACTTCTGCTTCTTTAACACCAGAACACCACTGAGTCAATTTTATTTCTAAAGAAATTAACTCAAAGAACCAGGAAAACACTGACAGTTTCCACTGATCTTAAGATCTTACACCTGATAACATTCAAATGGTTTCACCATTAATCACACCTAATTAAATCTTTTATTTAAACTGAAGGTCCTGTTCAGCAGACATAAGCTGGTCTTTAGCCAGAGTGTCAAGACTTTACTTTTTAATCTAAAATGCAGAAAAAACAGTCGTGAAAACATCCATGCAGTCAGATTAGAACTAGTGAATACCATTGGGGATAAACAGTCCAGTCAGGCTTTAGCAGACACAACAGGGCAGCCTGGGAGAAAAACAACCCAACAAGTCACATTTTACTCAATAGAGTATTGTTTCCTCTTCTTTACTTGTTAAGGAGGCATAAAAAGCAGAACTGGGCTAACAGCAGCTAAAGTCTTTGTGAAAACATCAAAATGAAGTGTAATTTATTCCCCATTGAAGTTCATACAGGTCAAAGTAACGGTCAGAGCCGGACGGAACTCATGAGAACTGCTGGAACGAAACCACTGCTGCTATTTAGTGGGTTCTGTTTTGATGTCAGC
Source organism: Aphyosemion australe (assembly GCA_006937985.1). Lineage (NCBI taxonomy): Eukaryota > Metazoa > Chordata > Actinopteri > Cyprinodontiformes > Nothobranchiidae > Aphyosemion > Aphyosemion australe. The sequence goes on along the minus strand of SSNS01000228.1, from coordinate 509,813 downwards.
TGTTCGAGTAAAGTTTAGCGTGAGATAAAAGTTTTAATATCATTTTCTCACCTTTTTTCGGGTCCTGACGAGTATCCGACTCCGTGAAATGTTCTCGTTTTTATCCTCAACTTAAACTGGATATTAACCACGACAGCGACGCCAAACAGCGCATAATTCTCTCACGCGCCACCAACTCATTCGGCACCAGTCACCAAGCTGACAGGATGGAGAAATTCCGTTTCCGGTAAGACCTTTCAAAATAAATCAACTAGTTGTCTACCGTGGCGCGTTGCGTTTTATTCTGAAATTTTAAATATAGACATTTTCGGTGTTACCTGCTTCCTTAAGAAAACCAGGAAAACTTCCGTGAGTCCATCATGTGACCACTGAGAAGAACTGGCCAATCCAGTCAGCCTGTCTATTCTCATAAATACTTTTTTATTTACTTTCTGAAAGATCAAAAGAGTTTTACAAGCATACTATATAAACTTTACTTGTAAAGATCCAGAGTTTCTTGTAAGTTCTCTAAAAAAAAATTTAATACTAGAAGATAAAAGTTTTGAGGTTGTATTTACCATCTTAAGAAATGTTTTCAGTTGTAATGGATTAAAAAAACATTTATTGTTGATTTGCCTTCCTCACTATTTGCATTTTTCAATATTTTATTGCATTTAATTTCTGTTATATTTTAGAAACATTTTGGTTTTAGAAGGGGCTACAATGCTTTGGAGATTTTTCTCAGTATTAAATGTGTTTTATTTACCCTGATGTTTAAAGATATAAAATCATTTGTTTGCAATTAGTGTAAGGATGCAGGAAATGTGTCAGATTTTTAAAGCAATTGTTTGCAATACAACCCATTATTAATTAGAAAATGAAAAAGACCTATAGCCCAAGTGTTTTGACACTTTAGTTTTAATGAGGGCTTGGTACATTGGTTTATAAATCAGTCTGCAACACCTGATAATTTACAGGCCCTGCAGTTTTAAATATTTTTAGACCATTTAGATTTTTGTATTGAATAAAAAATATGTTTGAACAGATATAAAAATATAAGAGAACTGGTTGTAGGGTGTCACTGGAACCAGAAGAGGGCAATCACTCACCATCAAGCTAATGCTAAACTTCTGAATGTTTTTCAAAATTCATAAAATGTAAAAAAAATAAAAGTCCACATTTATGTAAAAAGTAAATATGTTCCCATTAAATGCATTTTTATTCACTGAATATGGCAAAAAATAAAGATAAGGAGAAGGATGAGAGCTGGCATGCAACTGAAATCATAAAACAACTTTATAGATGTGAAAGAAAAGTTTTTTCAGTTAACAGACATTCTACATGTGCATTATTTTAATCTTCGTTAAGAGTTACATGTTCATCCAGTGAGGCTTGGTTGTTTTAATTATTCATTTATTTTTTTACAGATGTGAAGGTGAAGCTTGGATGAATGAGTAGAGAACAGGTGGTGAAATGTCACCAGCAACAGGCAGAACACATGAAGATGAACGAAAGGAGGGCTGACAGAACAAACAAACAAAAGAAGCAAGAAATTAGTCAATTAGAAGACAGGAAGAGTTAAAATGACAGGAAACAAACAACTAAGACTTAGATGATGTGCAGAAGATGAGAGATCTTTGGAAGAGGAGAGGAGGAAGAAAGATAAACCACACAGGCACAGAGAAAAGGGAGAATACAAGTGCTGTCAGGAGGGAGTGGGAGAGCAGACGAGAAAGAGGGGGAGGTGGGGTAGTGATGAGTCATCACCAGGCTATCATCCCTGGTGGGCTGGGTTGCTGTGGGGGTTACAGAGTGACACATATGTAGTCCCACACACACACATGCATGCACACGCATACACGCACAAACACACACTCTGAGGATTTCTAGCCGTCACGCTGCTTATACGTCTCCTCCTGCTGCGGAGGCGGGTGGAAGACAATACAGGGATACCACTGAGACATCAGAGTTCACAGCCGTGCACTTACAGCCTGTTTTCCTCCGACAAACACGTGCACTCGATGATGATGGCAAAGCAAGAGGCCTCATTAAGAGTGAGGATAGATGGATGGTGCATACAAGGGCAGGGAGACAAACAGTCAACACAGCTGTGGGATAGAGCAGCACAGCCAGGAGGAACTGAGGCAGCATTTCACGCCGTTTTACATCTACTTCCCTTTATCATCTATACTTTATTAGATGGTTCATATGCAGAACAGGCCAAGAGGAAGGCATGCAAAAAACATGCACATCATGGGACTTAGCTATGTTCCTCTTACTGATGTACTCCCAGATGTGCTTCAGGCACTAAAAGATATTTTAAAAGCCACTCTGGTTAATGCTTTTTATTTTATAACATGCAGTTCAGGGTTTTTTAATCAGCTCAGCACAGGAAATGGTTGTATTTGCATAAAGAAGAATGATCAGATGTGATAAGTCACTTCCACTGTGAAAGTTGGAACCACACCTCACCCGTCAGCATCAGTCTGTGTTGCTCTTTGGTCTGGAGTTGATTTCAAGAGTTGCCATGCCAACAGATTGGGGGGGATTCCTAACACTGATCTAGGCCACTGTGCGCACACTGCAAGTCCATGGATGCATGCAATCGAATAAACACACATCAACACTTCCCCAGCGAGTATAAACAGATCATCAGCAGCAGCTGCGTGGCGTTTGCTCCAACTGTGGCAGACTTTTAAAACACCTAGGGTCCACCGAGAGGAGATCAACCAGTAAACTACTTTAAACAACACTGGCAGAAAAAAACAGATCACAAGTGAAAATAAAAAAATAAACATTTTAAGAATATGTATTTATTTAAAATCTACATACATTCATACATCTCTCAAGTAGAGAAGACAGTACGTAAATCTGTGTAGCTGTGTGTGTGTGTGTGTGTGTGTGTGTGTGTGTGACAGAAAAGGGATCAAAGTTGAGTTAGGTGGGGTTCCAGCTGCCTTCTGCACACCTGAATATTTATCATGTGCTTACAAAATGGTGGAGACACACAACAAGCAACAGAGACAATACAGGCAGGCATACATGTGTGAATCCGTATTAAAGGCTGCAAGAAGTCACTTAAATTAATTTTGTAAAGCATATATTTAGTTTAGTAAATAAACTTTTACATACAAACATTTTTGATGTTTATTTGCTTATGTCCTAATTAGAAAATGTTGATAAAAAAACTTTTACTCACTGTTCTGATTACACCAAATATAGGTTTTACTTGTATAATCTGTGTGTGTGTGTGTGTGCTGCTGTTTCATGTGAGTGTATTCATACAATATGTATGCAAGTATGCAAGTGAGTTTGTCTTTGTGCATGAACGTCTACATATATATCCGTATATGTAATTCATGTATAATATACAATTTACAAACAGGATCACATACAAACATGTATTCATGGGTGTTTATTAAGCTTTATGTATCCCTGCATTGCTGTTTGTATGAATGTGTGTTTTCTCTAGTCGCTGTCTTCTCTCTCATGAGTCTCAGCCAAGCAGCTCTCATCAATGTTCTCCAGGCTTTCGGCACGCTGGATGCTCAGCTCAGACAGCGGAATGCTGGGTAATGTAGTCTGTTCGGGGTTCAGCCAGGGCTTGAAGCTAGGGTTGTGTCTCTGCTTCCACTCTGAATACTTCAAACAGGCCTTATTGATTTTTTTCATTGCCTGGAAACAGCACAGAAAAATAACAGACAATGCATATGATCATTACAGAGATCCTAATTGATCTTTAGCCAACTCAGCTGACAGGAAGGACGGGAGTGATGGTTGGAAAGCCGATATTCTTTACAGACTGGGTTGAGTTCAACATGCATGAAGCATTCCAAGGACCAAAATAGCTCAGCAGACAAACGCTAGTTGAATAAGTGATAGGACAAAAAAGCAGTCAGAAGGAATGGTGTGAAATTTACACACAGATGAAATATGCTTAAAAAAAGAAAATAAACTGGGAGCTACATCATGCATTTTTAGAGTTTCTGCATGCATCAACAAAAAAAGCAGTTTCAAAAACAAGCTGTAAAATGAAAAATCATAAACATGCTTATTTTGCACATCCCTCATAGTTGTTTTTAATGACCCCAGCATCCAGACAAGAACATGCGTTAGAACATTTTTGTCCAACCATGCATGACTTACGCGGGGGGCGAGGAAGTTGGAAGACTTGTTGACAACCCACTTGGGTAAAGAACCTGTAAAGAAAGAAAGGAGGAGAGGAGTGAAAGCATGACGGAGACAGACTCAAACAGAAAGAGGATGAGGAATTTAGATTTATTGTATGTCACATGAAAAGCATCAAAGAGAGGCTTAGTAACTCGCTACCTGCTGCATCCGCACACACACAATAAGGCCAGGTAACTATAGAAATGTTCACCATCATCCGTGAAGATGTGAATTAGAGGGACACCACGATATTTAGAAAATGAGAAGAGGGTATAAAGGAAGGAGGAGGGACACGCTCAAAGGCACAAGTGAGACAGCGCAGTAGACCGTCCTTGATATGGTTACTATGACGACTCTTTTTTGACATAAAGGCAGAGGGATGAATAATTTATAGAGCATGCATTAAGCACCTGGGTGAGTGAACTAGTTTTTTCCATCATTATGAATGTGTGCTCTCTTTATAACCCTGTGTGTGAGTGTCAATTACCTCGTGGATCAACCTGGGCCAAGTAAGTGAGGGTACAGCTGTTAGGCCCTGTGCTCTGGATCATGTAGCCTGTTTGAATGGAGACGGCTCGCACCATGTCCTTTTTAGGAGGATATTTCTGCAGAGACAGCACATATACACTTACACATATACAAAATTACTACAGGATGAGAAATTCTTTACTGCCTAAATTAATTTTAACGCTTTTGCAGAGTGAAATTACCCAAATGTATCTAATGAATGTTTTATAAGGAGTGTGTACCGTGCACAAATGTACACACAAACAGAATTAGATTTTTTGCAATATTATGACAATTTTTGCAAAAATATGGGTACAGCTGTTAACTTTTGCACAATGGACTTGCTTTAGAAATCTCAAAGGCAAGTAACGTGACTGTTAACTTTTGTTGCAATTTCACCCCTAGGGCTGATACTGGTGGAATGTAACTGACAGCCACGTGAACTTCTGGTGGCAACAAAAACTAAAACAAAAAAATAAATAAGAAACAGCACTACAATTATTTTATTCAATTCAGTTTGTTTATATAGCGCCAAATCACATCAAGACTCATCTCTAGGCACTTCACAAAGCAAACATGTTCAGTTCATTATTCCAATTTGTTAAAAGGTTTTATGTAAGAAATCCCAGAAGATTACATCGAGTCACTGACTTATTATGTTAGTGACTTTACAGCAATCACCATACTAAGCAAGCATGTAGCGACAGTGGAGAGGAAAACTCCTCTTTAACAGGAACATCCAGGAGAACCAGGCTCAGTATGAGCAGCCATCTATCACGACCAACAAGGAATTTGAGAAAACAGAGCACACACACACACACGCACGCACACACACGCACTCACACGCGCACACACACACAGATGAACTATAAGTAGTACTTTCTATGTTAAAGAAAGCTAAAAGTTAACATCAGGAGTGTTCAGTGGTTGTCAGTAGTGTGCAGATAGTTTTTTAAATTACAATAAAAATCAATGAACAAATTGTTAAAAAAAAACATTGCCTTGTTTTTAAAGCAATGGCTCATGGGAGTTTTACTTTTCTAACCTTCTTTAGCAGCAAGCTGTGCAGCAAAGCTAGCTTGCACACGAATGTTAAACAGTGTTAAATCTAATGACGTTAGCATTTCAAATAGTTAAAAAAGCAATTTTTTGCAGTTCTTCTGTGAAGTTACTGTTGAATTAAGTTGTAATACTCTTCAGCCACCACAAGGGGAGCTGCAACAGCAGCAGCAGGTTCCCATTTATTAAGGCCTGTTCATTAAAAGTGTTCATATTTTCTAATTAGACAATCAAGGGTGTTTACATATGTTGTTTTTTAATTGTTGCTGATCTTCAGCCACATTTTAAGCTTTTTTAGTTCAACACAATGAATACTCTCTCTGCCGTAGCCTAATATAACAGGCACTTTGGCAACACACCTAAACTATTACTCATTATAATGACAAACAGGGCTGGTTAGCCAGCGCTAACAGCAGAGCTCACATGAAGCACACAGCAGCAGCGTACAGGAAGAGAACTAGACTCAACAGCTTTATCTCTATTTCCAGCTTTTTGGTGCTTGTTGTTTTTCCTCTTATACTGGTTACCTTGAAAGGATTTTTTCTGACAGCACCATGGTAGAGTTCATGAATCATCTGCGGATTTCCGGGAAATCAGAGCGTTATCATGTTCTGAGTTAATGGATTTTTAAGGAGGACTGCGGGGAAATTAATGCATTTCTCCACATACCAAGTACACTAAAAGGTTTCGTACCTTAAGACGTGGGTGTAATTTAGTGACAACATTCATCTAACATTAAAATTTCGCCTGTTGCTGAGATAAAAAGAGACGAAAACTGAGAACTTTCACATTGTTAACACAGAGTCCTTGAACTGGAAAACCTGCTCTGGAAGGGAAATATAAACAAAAATGTTTGACAAATTCCTGTTTGAGACACATAAAGGTTTAGAATACAGCAAAATCTTTTACTGAGAAAAACATACAGTATTTTCTTCTATATATATATAACACAAAGAAGTGAAAAGAAATACAAAAAGAGGGGATGACATTTGGGCAACTCATCAAAAAAGGTATGTTTTCAAACCTAAAAAGCCCTAAAACGTGATTTTTTTCTGCAAAATTTTACAGTACTTTCAGACCCAAATAGATACAAGTGAACAAAGAAAAGCACATTTTTATGGTAAAACTTCCCCTAAGTTCTACTGAATAGCATTAGTCACCTTGAGTAATCACACACATGAAACACAAAAACACACACATGCACACAGAGTCAGTCTATTATGTCCATAAACTGTAATTGATGCAGGAATGCAGAGGGCCGTCACATGAGATGACTTATCCTGTAAACTCAGTAGAAGTGAGCGAAACTTGGAATGAGAGAAAAGGCGAGGAACAAAGAAAGAGAGAAAAAACAGATTGTGGGGCAAACAAATAGAATTAAAACCCCAGTTTTATCAGCTCTGTTACATTCCATTAATTTAGCAGATACAAACTGTAATTTGGTTCTCCTAGCCTCAGAGGAAGGTGATGAGGAGAAGATGAGATGACTCATCTCCAGACAGGAAAAAAGACAAATTGGCACATTAAAAGCAGCAGTTTGGGCCTGATTTCAAACCGTCACCCACAAGGTCCCAGAGCCTTCTCGTCGCCATGCTGGTTTTACTGCACTCTGGCAATCAAAAAGTATCAAGCTCTTAGAAAGCGCAGTCAGAGGCCAGCCTAAAAATACAGCATTTGAGCTTAATCAACCTAATGATCTAGAGTTAAACCCAAGAAGTGAAGGCACACACACATCTACTGTAAAAGCATGAAGGAGCAGAGACAGCCATCCCTGTTGGCTGGTGCCGAACTGTCTCTACTTGATCCACCAGTGGAATTTTAAATGAACGAATGAAAGCTTTTTATTACTGCCTCTGCAAGAAAACACTACAAGAATCTTCCATGGAGTTCTTGCTAGACTGGACTGGAGTTCTTTTCAGATTACCCTAAAATGGACAGGCATTCATGTGCACCAATGAATGCTTATGAAGTGAAATGAAGGAGTGAATCGTCAGGGTCACACCTTGTATTAGAGTGTGTGTGCGTGTGTGTGTCTACTTACGGCATGTTTAACAGAGTAGTTCATGATAATGTAATCTCTCCCTATTGGCAGCCATGATCGGAGCGTGATGACGTCACGGTTCCGAAGAGGTTTTGGACACTTCCCTTTAAACATACAACATCACTCCAGTTTAAAAATAGACACGGTTGGAGAAGTCAAGCTATGACACATTTATTACAAAATATGCAACATACATGAGTAGTAACCAACATCCGCGTTGACGGTGAGCTTCCCGATATCAAACGTCTCAATCACATTTGAGTCCCATTTTCTTCTGTATTCAATGTCATGGAGGACATCGTACATCATCTCCGCCGACACGTCTTTACACAACATGCGACACTAAAAGATAGAAAGAGAAACAGGATCATGATGCATTCATTTTCAGTGCAGAAAGAGAACATAAAGGAAAAAACAGAATTATCTCATGGGAAATTGGTTAAATGCATTTACTGTGAAGATATTAAAATACAACTGCTTTGTACGGCTGAGCAATACATAAAAAAATTATCGTTATTGAAATTTCTGACTCTAATCAATATCATTTTTCCCATGTCAATAAATTCGGTAATAAAAAAATGAAAAGATATGTAGGTTGGCGAAGTTCATGTAACTTTAAGAAGCTGTACCACCTCGAGTCACATGACAACATGACTCAATGTAATACACGTGACAGCGCCATCTAGTGGACAGCTTTTGTTTTTGCACATACATGTAGTTATCGTCCATTTATCGTTATCAAGGTGAACTCTTCAATACACCGTGATATTGATTTTAGGCCATATCCCTCAGCCCTACTGCTTTGTATTTAATATAAAGAGCAGTAAATGTACAGTTGGGTCGATTCAAACAAGACAGGTTTTAAGCTAAAGTTTCACGGCTCAAATGTGCTAACTTTCACAGCGATTCTAGAAATGCTACATCTTGCTGCTGCTAGCAATTTTATAAGTGCAAATAACCTGAGAGTTCCAGCTGAAAGTGTAAAAACTTTCAAAATCAACTTTATGTTAAATGTTTTGAAGGTCAAAGCTGTTGAAAGAAGGCAACAATACTGTCATGGAGTGGTGTGGTGGGGCAGAGCCCAAATGCAGGTGGAGCATAGGCAGGAGGCAGTCAGGTACATAAAACTAAAGATTTATTAACAGGGGTGCAGCACAAAGTGAACAAACTAACTAGCCAAAACCAACTAAAACACAACTGAAGATCTGACACAGACATGAAAAACAGAAGGGCTTAAATACACAACAGACATCAGCGACAGGTGTGAGGAACAAACCAGGAACAGGTGCTATCAATTAGCTGGGCAGGAGGGGCAGCTCCTGACAAATACATTTTGGTCTTGATTTTGCTCAGACTAGCCGTTAGCTCATCAATCCTTGAGGACATAAATGTATTTCTCTCAAAACAGTTAATTGAAGATGCTTTTAGATAGAATTACTCAAAAATGTTCACCCAGAAAAGGCCAATTTCCTAAATCGATTCGATTTCGATTCACAAGGCTCTGAATCGATTAATCACGATTCAATTTGATTCAATTCAATTCGATTCAGTTCAGTCTGGTCTTAAATATTAATAATTTTTGGATAGGATCATATAGCATTGTCACTACTGCGTGTTTCTCTTGATATGTGCATTTAGCGTCTTTTTACGTTATTTTCATTTAGCGGCTTATTGTTAGAATTGGGTGTTGCTGAGGTAGAAAACAACGTTTCTATTGTTTAGACGAGCTTCTTCCCGTTAAGTAGATGTGCAGTTTGTATATATTGGTACGCATTAAGCATGTTTTTGGAACAAATTTGTAGCCGGAAGTGCCTGCAGATCCGGTCCCAGGTTTGTCTGGTTAAAGGGGGAAAATCGATCTTAGGTCTAATGAATAGATTTTGCAAAATTTATATGAAATCAATCCAAATCAATTAAATTTGGTTTTTTTTACCCAGTTTTAGCTAGTTTGGATCCTTTCATGCCAACAATGGTAAGTAAGAAACTGAAAAACCTTTATGAATACAAAATAAAAATATCTATGTCCATAAGACTCGATTTCATGTAAAAAAAAATAAATTAAATACAATGAAAAATCCCCCAGAAAGACTCCCATATGTGAATTTATGATGTAGACATGGTTACACATCAGATGGTTGGACAGTGTCAGTGCCAGACAGTGGAGTCAGACTCGTGTGTGTGTGTGTGTGTGTGTGTTTGTGTGTGTGTGTGTGTGTGTGTGTGTGTGTGTGTGTGTGTGTCTGACAGGCTACTGTCCATAGATGAGTCATTACTAGACCTGAGCTCTTGAATAGTAAACACACTCATTACAGGATAGAGACCGACCCACGCATATTTGTCTGTAAGAGTTCTGACTTTTTTTTAGACTATTACACATCTATGTTACTAATTGAAAAGTGCTTCAGATATTTTTTTTTACCATGCACCCCAAACACAATAAAACAATGTCAGCAAAGTAGTTTTATGTTTATTATAATCTTTATAAATTTCTGGACCCATTTATTAATGCTACCACGGAGAACCCTGTCTGTACAGAGTAAATTACGAGCGTCTGAAGCAGTTACACCTGCCAGAGGGAATAAATCCTGTTAATAACAACAGCAAGTAAAGGATGCAGCAATGTTCAAGAAATAAACTGGGTGTATTGACAGCAAAGGATTGACAGGGTAAAGGGAGAAAACCAGAGCAAAGCAAGATGAGCATCTTTGAGAGAAATGGACCATGTCCATCCCAAATGATTTAAACCCCCCAGGACTAATCACTACAGAGGGTTTAAAACTCAATCTGTGCCGTCTTAATTCTTTCCATCTTCTCTTGCACTCAAAGGATTAGTTTAAGAACATTATCAACACTTTCACATTTAGTAAAGAATGTCTCTTTCAGTCTTTAATAATAAAAAGGGAGAAATGTGACAAACTCACCTTTGGAAAAAGAAACATCCTTTCAAATCTAACATCATTTAAGAGCTTCCTAAGTTACGGATTGGTAAAATACTTTTACTGTAATTGCTGATTGATTTTTCGTCTAGGGTTTGCAGAGTTTTTAAAAGAGATTTTGTTCCACTGTAAGTGGAAGGTAAGTGGACAAAAATGCCTTGTTCATATCAGAGGTCAGAGGAGGGCAGACTGGTTCCAGATGACAGAGAAGCAACTGTAGCTGACATAACCAATGGTACAAAGCAGGGCATCAGAACCTTGAAGCAGATGGACGACATCAGCAGGAGACCACACCTGGTGACACTCATGTTAGATAAGAACAGGAAACTGAGACTAAAAGCACACATGATCACCTGAATTAGACAATAAGATTGGATAAAAACCTTTCCTGGTCTGATGAGTCTGGATTTCAACTGGAACATTAAGAGGGTCAGGTCAGAATTTGGTGTCACCAACATGAAAGCATGGATCCATCCTGCCTTGTAACAGAGATGTTCTTGTCCCACTTTGGTTCCACCTGAGCCTGGCTTAAACACAAAACCCTACCTGAGTATTGTTGCTGACCATCTCCGTCCCTTTATGACCACATGAAGCCATCGCCTGATGGCTACTTCCAGCAGGATAATGCATCATGTCACAGAGCTCAAATTGCCTCAAACTGTTTTCAAACTCATGAGTCCAATGGACTCCAACGGCCTCCATATTTACCAGATCTCAATCCCAGTCCAGGACCTCTGAGAAATGTTTCCAACACATTTTTTAATTTACGCCATGAAGAATTAAGGCGGTTCGGATGGCAAAAGGAGGACCAACCTGGTACTAGCAAAGTGCAATCAATAAAGTGAATTGTGAATTATTCCATAAGCTTTCGTGTCAATCTCAAGCTTCACCTGGTGCACCTTGTACTGTTTTCAAATAGCCAAGTTAGAGCTTAGAGAGGTCCTTCACTGAGAACCCATTTTTTACTTATAGTTTTTGAAAATGATCAGTCACTGTGAGTTTAACATGCAGGCTGAACTTGAAGATTGTGTCCTACACCTATTTCCTGCATTAGCTTCTGATAGAAAATAGATGGTGAAACTCTACTTGAAAAGCCTGACCACTCAACGTCAAGCTGTCACTTAAACTCACCCATCTTGGCTCGCGACCAGACTGTTGTTGGTTTAGCGTCCAGGAAACAACAGAGAACGTCTCAGATAGTAGAAGCTAACCGTTCGCATTAGCAACTCCACCACACAGCAGAACTCCTCCAGGCCTGTGTTATTTGTGGAGATAAAACATCAACGTTGCAAAGCAGAGTCAGTGGTACAGTCTGGTTGCTGTTAGCCCGGCAGAGAATTCTGCTGTTGTGTCCTTGGGCAAGACACTTAACCTGCCTTGCCTGTTGGTGGTGGTCGGAGGGACTGGTGGCGCCTGTGCTCAGCAGCCTTGCCTCTGTCAGTGTGTCCCAGGGCAGCTGTGGCTACAATGTAGCTCATTACCAACAGTGTGTGAATATAATTACTTTTCTCTGATTCATATGTATACACAGAGTAGTAAAAGTTGTTTTTTCTACCATTAGCTGACAGTTTTGACTCGTTCCTGTTGCCTTCATCAGAGCGTCACAGGTGTTGCTGCCGACTCTTCTATCGCTGTTTATATGTGGGCAGTAGAGGACGATGTCGCCCTCTACTGCCCATGTCCTTCTTGTTAATTACCGCATCCCATGTATGGTCCTACGTGTACACTCCCTCATCTCTATTCATGCTCCATGGCTTACGTATCCTTATTTGGGATGTGGTAATGAACAAAAAGGACACGGGCCGTAGACGACGCTACTGCCCATATATAAACAGTGACAGAAGAGTCATCAGCAGCACCTGTGATGCTCTGACGAAGGCGAAACGAAGGAGCCAAAACTGTCAGCTCAAGGTAGAAAAAACAACTTTTACTACTCTGAGTATACATAAGAATCAGAAAAAACAACACAGAATGAACTTAATGAAAGTGTGTGTGTGAATGGATGAATGATACACTGTAGTGTAAAGCGCTTTGGAGTCCTCTGACTCTGAAACGCTCCATACAAGTGCAGGTCAATTATCATCATTTAAATTGCTTTTTTTTTTAAACTATAACCTAAAAAATAAACCAGGAAGATGTGCAAAGAGGGCCTGCTCTCTCTACACTAAAGCTAAGCAGTAAAAACAGATTATAAAATGTCTTATTAGTCAGAGATGACTGTTTTAGGGCGTCTTTGACTGAATTAATGTATGTGTGAAAAGGTGGATTCCTTTTTTCCTATGAACATTCCCAAAGCCCTCTTTATTTCCTTAAGAGGCATGTTGATAAAAGTTTTATCATAAAACAGATCTTTAACATGATCTCTTAACTAGAGCACCAGTACCTGCAACATCTCAGATTTGATAAGCGGCTGTGCGTGTGGAAGCTAATGATCGTACTGTCTGGCGCAGACCAATGGGAACAATAGATGTGTTGTTTCCACATCCAGACCGAGGAAGAGGGCTGAGCAAATGAAAAGGTGAGAGAAGAGACCCGTAGGGTCAAGAGACATTCATCTGAGAATGAAGACGTACACCCAGAGAAGTATGTGTGTGTAACTCTATTACATACTAATTCAGTAAACTCAACAACTGAAGCATGGGGATGATGAGAGAGGAAGGGGGGGCAGGTGAAATAGAGTTCAGAAGGATTTAGAGGCTGAAGGAAACAAATAGTACTTTTAAAAAGTCATAAATTCATAATAAAAATTGGTTTTTCATTTTTTTTCCTGAAAACATAATTAACTGTAGTTCCTATCTTTATATTGCAGTAATTCATTTGTGTTCTGTTTGGTTTCTTTAATGTGCAACAACAAGCCTGGGTACCAGCAGCTGCATCAACGAAATATTACACAACATATAAAATGTGTATCTTGGTGATGGAACTGGTGCAGTGTTAGTGTTTTTGTTGCTTTTGCATGCAGAATAAACAATTAACGAGGGAAAGTTAGAATGTCTGCCTGCTTTCTTTTCCTCTCACAAGAAAACCAGATTTCATGGATTTATCTCTAAATGCTTTTAGGAAAAAGGGAGGTTGAAAAAGACCAGATACCAACAAAATTACTAGATGAAGAGACATTTTCTTTTGCGACAGTCACAAAATATTTTCATCTCCTTTGGTAATTTTTTCTATGGTGCTGCTTAATAATTTGTCGTCAAAGGAATGTCTCAAGAGAAAAATGCAGCTGGATGTGTTCTGCTGATTTTCACCAATCTTTAAATAATAAAACACATTAATAATTGGATATGAGTATGTGGTTTTACATGTTCACTGTTGCCTGGATGTTATGTCAAGTGCATAATGAATGATCCCACAGCATGATGATGCCACCACCCTGCTTCAGAGTGAGGATTGTTGTCATAGGTGTGGGAGTTTCTTTAAAATATCTAACTCAGCAAAATAAAACAACAATGTCCTCACGTTTGTTTCTCTTGAGGCAGCTTGTCTTGTTTTAAAATATACTTACAATTTACTTTCTTTTACTTCTGTGCAAATATATAGTTTGTAGTTGGAATTTAAACATGTATTGAATGGTTACACTGATACTTAAAAAGTAGTCATGGTTTCAAACTACCATATCTTTGTGTATGATTGCATGCAGCCAATGTGACACACACACACACACACACACACACACACACTGCCTGAGACTCATGTTACATATTGATGAGTAGTGACAGTGATTACTGCCTTGACATAAAAGTCGCCTTTAATTAATTGTAGTTCCAGTTGTTATAATGATGAGGAACATGAATAATTTACACACTAATGACAATCATGGCAGTCAGCCTTTGTTCTCTTTTGAATAGACATTTTTCTGTATGCAAAGACAGAAACACCAACAGGCTGAAAGGTTAGGTCCCAAAAACCTCACAACACTCATTAAGCATTCAACGTGCATCGGAAATAATGCACCCTTAAATTCTGTCTATAAATAGACGAGTCATATCTGCAGCATCACTGATTGCCAGCCTCCCAACCCAACACACACACACACACACACACACTACCAAACTGACTCACATTCTGCTATTATCGTCACCGCTGAAGAGTGATTGAAGTGTGAGACACACAATGCAAATATGCAGCTCCTGTTACAGTCATATTTACATAAAGATAAAATTGCAGTTAAAGATATGAGCCCCACCCAAAGTAACCAGTGTGTAACATTTGCAAAGTGCATCTGCTGGGAGAAAACACACCTGTTCTATATGTAAAAGTCTACCATAGTCACTCATAAACTACACAAAGAATCCAGCTCACAGGTAAAAACACAAAAAAAACATTGATCTGTAGGTCTGAGGGGAGGTGGGGGAGTCCTTGTAAAGCTCAAAACCCCTAAGCACACAGACACACGCCCACGTATGCACACACCTCTTTATTTAACCAAGTAAACATCTGGCTGCTCGCTCACGCTCTTCAGACCCGGATACTCCAGCAGGAAGAGGAGACTGCCACCAGGTCTGAACCCTCGGTTCACTTACCGATCCAAGCTAATTGGACAGAGATTAAATTATCATCATCAGCTGTGAGACGATCCACCTAACACCGTGTGGAGATAGTTCTACTGAAGGAGCACTGGGTGTAACCTGATGTCTTTTATTGTCTGATTGATCCTAGACATTTCCTGAGAGCTTTACTTTCATTTACCCCGACCACAAATTAAGGGGTTTGTGTAATTCATGCTTAATCTACCCATCCATTTTATATCATTTATAATAAGGTCTCATAACACAGATACAGTATCATCAAAGTCTAGATCATAGCCCTATAATTATAGCTATCTCACCTCTTCGTCTACCCCAAAGGAAGCTTTACGAACCTCTGCAGTAGCAGCAATTTAACTAGATGGATAAATTTGTTCATTACATATTTCTATCTATTGCATACAAAATCTTAAGTTACTAAACAGAAAATACTTAATTTTTCAACCATCTGGACCTTGTGTTATTGATAATGTTCATAGGTGAGCAGTTATTCTTCTTCAGTACAATGATCAAAAACACAATCGCTAAAACAATTGCTAGTCCTGCTTCTTAAAGGAGCAATATGTAAGAATTCTACAGTGAAATAATCACAAAACACCCTAATGTCACAATCATGTTGGAAGGAAGGTTACATTGAAACAGATTTCCTTCTTAGCCGACTGGGGGGAGGGTGTCAGTTTTATTTACTTTCAAAAAAAACTAAGGAGAGACGTAGTTACTATTTAAAATCTGCAAAAAGCTCCAGAGTTGTGTAAAGAACCAAAACCAGTAAACAGGAGCGACCCAGAAGTTATTTAGTCTACTCCTAAGAAGCCACGTCATCTTTTTGTTTTACTCTAATATTGGGTGAAGCAGACAGAGGCTAATGTTGAGCTATCAATGCTAACGGTGAATTAGAAGCAAATAGTCGGCTCTAAAAATATCTCAAGCTACTTTTTCTATTACCAACAACTGAATATTACAGTGGAATATGTGTGAAGTGAATAATGAGTCAATTGTGGCTTTTTACTTCCTTTAATGACTCATTCAGAACTATAACAGCAAGTTAAAAGACAACTGCACTACCTCTAATGCCAGAAGCGTAATAAGTAAGTGCTCCCTACCATAAAACACCCAAGAGTTCTAACACCAGGTATGTATTTATCTACCTATCAACTTTCTGTTTATGACTCGTCTTCGCTTGTCATCTAGAATCTTCTGGCGCTGATCCGTAACTGGCAACAGCCCTCAAACTAAAAAAATTACTTTTTGTTTATAAAAATGTACTTGAGTACCCAAATTTGACCAAAGAATGTCACTCTTACTTCATTCTTACATATTGCACCTTTAAGTGGATTCAGAGTTTCAAAGTGGTTCACACAAATGCTATTACTACAACACTGCTGTTAATGTTGCATTACATGGTTTTTCCAAAAGAAACCTTCTCCCAGTCTCATAAATTTAAAGTGGTGCACAGAGCAAAATAAATATCAAAGTGAAAATGAACTGCAGTATTTTTTTATTTCATCTGTAATGAAAGAAAGCAGAGAAGTCTCTTTTCAGGGCTGCACTTCTAATTCCAAACCAGCACACTTCTGTAGCAACTGGCTCCTTCATGGAGACTAATGTTTGCCAGCTCCGAGTGTATTCTGTTGAATATCACATTGGTGTTCATAAAAAGATGAATCACTGGAGTCAACACAATGCCTTACCCTTAAGTTATTGATTCAAGAAGCTCGGTAGTTTGGATGTCGTAGAAACAAGTGCAGAGCACTTCAAAGCTCGTTGAAGAAAAGCTGCTCTAGTGGCTTTCTGAAAGTGCTTTCATGCCGCGCTCACATATTCACCAAGATATTAAAATATGACAGGTTCAGTTTCAATGTTGAGCTGGAGGGGGTGTATATATGTTAAAGCTGTGATGAAAGGGTTTGTGTTACCGTGAACCATCTAGTGACTTGTGTATGACGCTGAATGTGGCTCCTGTGGCTCTGAGATAGTCAGGCTAAATGTCATTTGGTAAATTGCACAGATTAATACTGCAATGCTGTGTAAGCTATTGCTGAAATATAATGTCTAATTTTACAGTTTATGTTTTAAAAGCAGGAACTGATGGGTTTCTTGTTTGTAAGGAACCGCCTACTCAGTTAATGTGTTTTTGAGCATTAAATAATTAATCAAAACTACATATGTTACACTTGAAAATGCACCAGCAAGGTAAGGACTACGTGAGTCAGCAAGCGTCAACACAATTGTCTGAGGTGGGTTTTATTCTTTATGTCCCACTGATTTTAATGAGAGGGGGTGGGGCTTCTAGTTTATAAAGCAGCCAACCACTAGGGGGGGCTGTTAGTTTATGTCAGCTTTAACATCTGTGTGATGTTGTTTTGTCTATTCATGGTTCATTTGATGAGTTAGACATGAAGAGCAGTGTAAATATGTCAGGGCTGCTGCATTATGGGAAAGAAAAAACAGCCATGATTATTATTTGTGTTGCATTTACCTGTTCCCCATCCCCATATTTTATATACATTTGCGTGTGTGCGTGTGTGTGTGTGTGTGTGTGTGTGTACTATATCAGTATACATTCATTGAATACAATCAGAACTCCATTGGAACCAAAGCAGCCCCGGACATCTGGTACTGGTCCAATCACAGTTTAGTGGGCAGCAGCGTCATGTTTGACAGTGGCTCACACGTTTAGATGTGAGTGATGAGACAAAAGTGTTTTTCAGAAGTGTCAATGCTTGGAACTAGAACAATATAGGGAAATATCACTGGACACTATAACGGAGCATGTGGTGGTGAAAATGTAAATATCAGAGGCATATTTATTCACACAAATCATGCAGTGTTGACTTTTTAAAAGACCACAAGAGTTTAGCCTTAACCAGGGGCAGAAGAGGGAATCTTTTAAAAGGCATGTCACAGTAAAATATGTTTGCAAAGGGTAATGTGACATAGTAATTTTATTATAATCTTTTTTTGCTGAGTTCCTTTTCTTAATGTTTCAATGCAATCGAAACATAATTTGATTAATTGCACTGCTGTATAGCTGCTGAGTTAATAAATGAGGCAAGACCACAAAACCATATGGCTGTTTTATTGTTGACTCAACCAACAGATGTGAGTCAAAGCATAACTAATAGGTAAAAAAAGTAGTATTAAAAGATGATTAAAAATTAAGATTTAAGAATTCATATAAAACTGTAGTCCTTCTTTTGAACCTGAAGATCCTTTTTCTTAGACGCATTTAACATAGACAATTTGTTAGTTTAAAAATAACTGTTTTTGCTTCCCTCTATGGCACACCAGTGATCGCTAGTTGACAGAAATACTCCATTGTCAGTGCAGTAGAGCAAGAAAAACACTAGAGACACCATATTTTGCACTCTGGTGTACTGCAAAGTACTGATATGCTTAATCAGCACTGTGTGAACTCATTTGCCAGAGGCCTGAATGCACTGTAACAGATCTGCAGTTGTTTTTTGCAGAAGCCCCACACTGCAGCTTTACCTAGAAAATAAAATCCTGTTGAATTAAACAGGAAGTAAGTCTAAAAAGCCTACTTGTAAAAAGATCACCACTGAATCAAACCTAAATTTAGAACTTCAATTATTATTATTTCCTTTCCAGTAGCCAATCAACTTGATCCTCGTCATGTCTATTGTTGTACTGTTCAGTTTTACTTCCTCCATGTGCAAAGTGACTAAGTAAACTAAAGGTTCCATTTTTTAATAAAGGTATCATGTGTTCAGGTGGTGGGTTTTCTTTCAGTTTAAAGCCACACTAAACATCAGAAACTGTTTGGTTTATCTATAGATCTGTACAGTGACAATACAAGCTACAGCTTTATCCACAGAAAATCTGATTTTAGTGAGTTGGAGGGGGACTTGCAATGGACCATGCAGCAAAAAGCAGTGGTTAAAGCATGTCAGCAGTTTGGATCATAATTTAAGCAAAGCTCCATGTCTGCATGCATGAGGGTTTATAATCTCTCTCCTGCAACAAATGATGCACTTTTCATTATGTGTATATGCATATTCTAAAAACTAACTTGTCAGGTTAAAGGAGCCTCACCTTCATTTTGTGGACGGGTTTCCCTTCCTCCAGACCCTGAGTCCACACCGTGATCCCCCCCTTGCTGTAGGTCATACTCCAGCCCTCCTCACACAGACACTCCGCCTTGAAGCTGGCGAACGCCCTGTCGTCCGGGATGGTCACCGTGTGTCCAGACATGGCTCGGTAACCGTGAGAGCAGCTCAGAGAGAAGAGGAGACTCCTGGACCTCGGTGCTAGCCTTTATCAGTCAGTGGAGAATAAAAAAACAGTAGGAGCTTCTTCTGATGGAATAAATTGTCTAATTTGATTTTCTCCCTGAGAGAAGCTTTTGTGGACTGCAGCTCGTCTTGTGATGGTCCGTGAGCGTGTGTGTGTGTGTGTGCGCGTTCAGGCACGTCCAATGACCGCAGTCCACCCAACACCAACTAATGAAACAGAGGTGCGCGCGGAAACAGCCTCACACAGGTGAGCGCAAAATAACAAACCAACTAAGTGTTAAAAATGAGATGTTCGGGTT
Source organism: Aphyosemion australe (assembly GCA_006937985.1). NCBI lineage: Eukaryota > Metazoa > Chordata > Actinopteri > Cyprinodontiformes > Nothobranchiidae > Aphyosemion > Aphyosemion australe. Next base: position 490,040 of record SSNS01000228.1, on the reverse strand, counting down.
GGAATGCACCTCTCGGCTGACTGGATAAGTTTCTGTCCGCTTCAGCAGCCCAGTCACACACAGCCGCTCTTCACACTAACCATATGTTTCAGGGTTTCCGCCTGTCAGCGCCTTTCTGCCTCCTCTTCAGCTGTAAAACCACCTCTTCTGCTTCCCCCTCTCTTGTGTCTCCTGTTCCTCCTCTCTCAGGTGGTTTTCCGTGCGCTTACAGTAATAATATGCGGAAGGTCTCCATCTCTGCGTTGCAGCTGTGGCAGGTGGAGGAGGAGGAGATGTAAGAAGAGGAGGAGGAGGAGGAGAACCCGGGCTACACAAGCACCAAGCGACGCAGTGACGGCTACAGAACACCTCCCCGTGTTGCCTTCAGGTGCTGCTCGGAAAAAACTCCGCTCCGCAACAACACGTTTAATTTTTCAAAAATCTCCGAAATGGGTCCTATAAATAAATTTTAAAAAGTATAAAACAGCAAATAACTGGTCGATTTAAGAAATACATTCAGATTTTGTTTACCCATCAAACACAGACTGTCTCCTGACAACAGTACAATTTTATCCCCCTTGGGAACATAAATGCACCTTAAAAAGGTAAGTTACCTTGAGGTCTAGTGTTCAACAAGAGGGGGTACATAAGTCAGAATTGTACCCTATAGTGTATGGTTCTTCTTTACCCTTATGTTTATTACTATTCTAAGGGCCAAATGTGGTCCTTACCCTCACTGCTGGCCTCCATGGTGTCCCAAATCTTTTACAACCTGTTATCCATATTTTAATAATTGTTCAGTTTGATGGTTACGTCATGTTAGAACTTATCTTTTTACATAGACATAAATTGTTGTTATTTTTATGTAAAATTCAATTTTAGTTCATTCACAACAAGAGTCACCTCAAGGCGTTTTACAGTCAACATTCCAAACTGAACTTACCAATCAGTGCACTGAGTTCAGTTCATTATTCCAATTAGTTAAAGGTTTCCTATAAGGAAACCCAGCAGACTGCATTGAGTCACGGACTTGTTGTGTCAGTGACTTTACAATAATACCTCATACTAGCAAACATGTAGCGACAGTGGAGAGGAAAATTCCCCTTTAACAGGAAGTAGGCTAACATCCAGCAGAACCTGGCTCAGTATGAGCAGCCATCTGCAATGACCAACTGGGAGTAGATATTGGCAAATCCAGAGGGAGAAACGTTACGGCCACTAGTCGCCCAACACATCTTTGCTTTCTACATTAATTAAAGAGAAAAATGCCATCTCTCTCTTGAAATTAAAAGATGATATTTTCTCAGCGGAAACATCTTTTACTGACTCCCCCAGGGCCGTGCCCTTTTTGTCTTTCATTTACATGAATTCATGATACGACCCAAGGTTGTAAGCAAAACAGAAGCATGAAACAGATCAAAAGGTTTAATCAATGACATTTAAAGGATCTAACAAAGAAGACAGGAGGGCCTGAGAATGAACTGAGAGGACAAGATGTACTTTGGTGGTCCGATTATTAGATGGGGAGCATGGTGATATGATTAGTAGCTGAGACATGATGAGAGGATGGGCAACCATGGGGAACTGAAAAAAGCAATGAACCAGAAACCAAAACTGAAAATACATGAAAAAACAGACCAAACATATGAAACTAAATGCAAATTTCACCACAAATTCCACAACCTTGACATACTTGGTACACCAGTGACTGCCAGAATCAATTTGAGGATAATTTTATCCTAAAATTTGATGATGACTCTGTAATTAATTACAGACTCATCATCTTCAGCTTGATGAGAGTAATTTTTGATGATTTTTTAACTGGAGTAGCAGTGCTTTTCTGTGGATAAACGTGTCTATCACTGTAGAGGTGAGCATTGACTTCAGCCTCTAGTCATTAAGAAGCAAACTGTTGAACAGGTGGAACTTGTTTAGAGGCTGTGTAGTCTCTCTAGCTCTATTTTATATTTTTCACACATTTTAATCTCTTACTTTAGTAAAATTTTAAAATGCTTGTTCCAATTTGTGAAACACATACCAAAAAACAAAACAAACAAACAAAAACAACAACAGTGTGCAGCTGAAAACTCCAAAAAGGGACATAACGCAGGGTAAAATGCAGCTGAACAAGTATGATCAGTTCCACCTTCAAAGTTCCTGTGCTGACAAATGAAAATGTCAGTAAATGTAAATCATTTTGGAAGAAGTTGACCTAAAAACAGCAGCAACTCTGGTAAAATCCACCTTAACAGGACTGAAACAAAAAACACGATGCTGTAAATGACTCACTGGTTTTGCAGCTGGGTTATTGTCAAAAAAGATAATGTAGTTACATAATAATGATAATTCTGTTTCTACACAGCTGTTATTGCAAATCTGCAAACAAGCTAGGTTTTGAACGCAAACACGGTCATGGAACACTCACCCCTCTCCTCGGGTATCTTCACTGGATCCGCCTGCACCGGAACCAGAAACTCACATTGCCAGAGGAAACGAGAGCGCGGTAAAAGCCAGTCGCTGTTTTCTAGGTTCAAATGTCTTTTGGATAAACTAGTTTATTATTAAGCATTAATAAACTATTAAAGTATTAACCACTGCTTAATATGTTAACATTAACTAATGCATTACTAAGCATTACTAACCCTAACCTCATAAAAGAAATGTTCACATTAGTCTAAATTTAAATGCAAAAGGGTAACATTATCCACTGCTGCAAACCACTCAGGTTAACTTTTACCAGAATAAAAGGTTCGTATCAACGATCTGATAAAACTGAGCAATAGTTTATGTTGTTCATTGAACTGCAAGGATAACAATTTATAGAAAATCATCAACATGGGGAAAACTTAAATGCTCAAATACGCTGGAAATGTTAAGTTGAGACTTGGCTCATGAGCTGGAGCAATGCAAATCAACACAGTTTGCAAAAAAATATATTTTTTTGTTAAAGTTACTGCTGTTAAAATATATAAAAATCATTGTCAGGACAAGTACAACATTGTGATGAGGCAAGCAACGGTTATAAACCTGCAGCATCCAGACTCTTGCACTACCACAGAAAGCCAGTGCTAATGCAGAGTATCATAGCAGACGTGTCTGCTGGGGGAAATGAATGTCACGTATCTATGACAGCAAACCCACAACTCTGAAAGGTGGCAGTAGATTTATGATGGCAGAGTATGCTGCTCTCTGTGAGTCACGTCTGCTCAGGCACACCAAGTCTGCTGCTGCTCAACCCATTTAATAAATTATAGCCAACTGAGAGAAGGAATGAAGGATTTTTCAAAATAAATATTCTGAAATAAGTAGAAAATCTGTCTAAGACGCTTTTTAAATAAATGTTATTTTCCTAAATGATTTAGATATTTCTTTATAAATGCCTGATGCATCACTGTCTCTGTGGCATTTTAGAAATCCCATGATTAATTGGTGGAAATGAAGTGTTTCCTCTGAAGCCTGCACCAGTTCAGGATTCCATTATCTTCTATGTGACTTTGACCATATTTTCACAATATGTATGTAGTTTATCAGATTTTTGAGTATGGTTTTGAGAAATCCAGAAAGAATTACATAGGAATTAGAATTCTATTAAATGTAGTTAATTCCATACAATAAAGCTGCCAAATGCACTTTTTTTTATTTAGGAGATATTCACAATACTTCAAAGTGATTAAATCATCCTATTTGTTTGAGTTTATTCACAGATGTAGCCTATAATTACAGATTATATGTTACGAGAAAAACATTTTATCTTATTTTCAGAATTATGTCCAAAACTAAAGACAACACCCTTAGATTATTATTTTTTTTAGACTTTTAAGCATTCAATAGTTATGAATCCCTCTGGTGGCTGTGATACACAAGGTCATGTGCTTTTGCTAAACTGCTAAATCATCATTTCCTCAGTGCTGGAACAGTTGCCGTACAAAAAGGATGTAAGCGAAAGCCCCAGAAATTCAAAACCACCTTGTGTCTATTGTTAAGCATAGAATACCAGCTGGATGTCAACAAATGTCATTCACAGGGTCTGCTGATCAGGCTTTATTTTGCTGCACTAGTTGAATGAAAGATGATGAAGAATATATCAAAATCAAATGTCTGCAGAGTTTTTTGCAACTTAAGGAAGAAGAGGAACACACATTTGTAACTTAGACCCACATCAGGTCATCACATGAAGCTCTTACTGAAAACAAGACTTTGCTGCCTCACTGTGGATTAAAAATCAAGGTATGTAGGCGCATTTCGTCAGAGCAAGTTAAGACTCTGTTTCCCAGAATGCATTAGGATGACGTCAGCAGCGTAGAGGTGAAACGGTTATTTTCGTCCTGATGTGTTTGCTAGTAAGCTAAGGTACTGCGGCTGCTGCTGAGCCTGGATTCATTCATCAGTGAGTGCTGCGGGTTATTACCTTCTTCTAGAACTATTGTCAACCGGAGGCTTTTGTTAACCTCTGTGTTTACTGGGAGTTTGTAGCAATGTTATCATCCGTTCCCACCAGGCTTTTAACGCGAAGGTCGCGCAGCCTGTCACCGTGTAGTCGCGTGCTTCAGACTAGCGCTAGCAGCGGTGCCGCTAGCCAGGGCATCCGCGAGACACCGGCGGAGGGTAACCGAAACCCTATCGTTTCCACGTCCCGGGTATCCAGGAGAGGGATTTTGTCAGAGGAGACTGCTGCTGGCACCGGTGTGAATCCATCGGTGCAGTACCATCACCTCGCACCAAGATGGCTGTCAAACCTAGAGAACCGCCGCAACTCCTGGGCTGCCCTGGCCAACAGGGGGCGCAATAACAACCAGTACTGGGAGAAGAGCGGAGCAGGTGGAGGAGCAAGCCGCGCAGGATTTGCCTCTGCCGGTGTGCTGTCTGCAGCAGCAGTGGCCTTTTGTCTGAGGAAAGACTCGGATAACAAAGGTACACATATAAAACATGTTTGTAACAGTGATTTAGAGTGACATCATTTATGAAAAACACCAAAATGAACACAGTTAGTTTGAAGAATTAAAAGCATGGATTGTTATTCATATCTCTCTCTTGTAATTGTTTTTTACCGTGTTAATAACTTAATTATAAATATTTCTGCGCTGTTGATGTTTTCTGTGTGATTTTCTGTATTTGACGTAAAGGTGATGCTCTTATGGAGGCAGCAAGGACTAATAACTCACAAGATGTGGCCAGGTAACTAACACACACACTCACACACACACACACACACACACACACACACACACACACACACACACACACACACACACACACACATCATACCGTGTCTATTGTAAATAATGTATCTTTGAACTATTAGGTTTAAGAAAATGATTGCATTAATCATTTTATATTACATATCTGAAGAGAGACTGATTCAATATAAAAGGTCTATTTTGAAATTGTTGTATTAATATGTTTGTTAATCCTCTTCAATTAAATCATACGTCTTCAGGAAGTCATTTCCTTAAAAATGAATTTTCACATTTATGGCACACAACAGGGATAGAAAAACAAAAATGTGTCATTGTCCAAATATTCACACACCTGACCTCACTTCATTATGACATTGTTTTTAGAAGACAGATTGCTTAGATTCATATATTATTGTCAGCTCAAATCACTCAAAGATTTTCTTTAAATACATTATCAGTTAAAAGGGCTGTGTTATTGATACTGCTTTTCTGATATTTAAGTACTATAAGGGTCACAATCTGTTATTGTCAACCTGGATGGTTAAAAATCACATGCTGTGTACAGTTTCAGAACAGTCAGCATCTTCCACTGTTAATAAACACAATCAGTTGTAGTTCTGGCTGTAACCACTAGATGGCATTAAAGGACCATCTGTTTTGTGTGTAGAAGATAGATTTTAATTTACTGCCTTGCATCAAAAGCTCTGGTGCGAATAAACCCAAACATAATAATTTATTATTCTTTCACAAACTCAGAGCCATGCAACATAAACAACCTGCTTTGCACCAGTTGTTGTACTGATTGTTTTGGGGAGAGAAAATAGCACAAGACCGCCAGATCTCTAGTCAGAAACTTGGCAACTAACTTTAAGTAATTTCTGATTTAGCCTTGTGCATTCTAATTTAGCTCAGGAGTCATGTATTCCAGGAGTGTGCCACCCTGGTCCTCGATGGCCGTAGCATGTTTTAGTTGTTTCCCTGCTTTAACACTTCTGATTAAATAGTTGAGTCACCCTTAATCGTTCTACTTTTTGTTCTTTTTAAAACACAGATAAGAGATTTTTACACCTTTTCTGCTGACGTTTTGATCATCACTGTGATCTTCCTCAGAGCTAAGCTGCTAATGCAGCTTCAAAACGGAAGCGGAAGTTGAAGCTGCATTAGCTAGTTGAGTCACTGCGTATAATCAAGCTCTGCAAAGTTCTGTCATTTACACACTGATTAATGCAGAGAATCCCATTGGGGCCTTCAAGGACCAGGCTTGGACACCACCCTTGTATCCAAAACCACAGATTTGACTGTGTGAACATGTGGCTTTAGTTCCCCTGTCCACATGTGGCAGATGGTGTAGGTGAGAGTGCAAACAAACAGTCGGGAGGTCACAGGTGTGTTAAGTGCTTCGGTTGAGTTCTCAGACATGCTGGAGTGTCGAGATGAGTCTGCTGAGGGGCAGATCATAAAAGAGAGGTCTGCTCTTCAACAAAGCTGCACAAACTGTCTAATTCAACCACCTTTAGACGTTTGACACTGCTGTATCAGTGTCAGAAGTCACATACATGCTCATACGTGTTCTAGAAGATGATTTATATGCATATAATTGAATATAATTTCATTAATAGCTGATTATAACAAACAGCGGGAGTGTGATGTGCACTAAAAGTCCACAGCTATAATATAAAACTGGAGAACTTGGCGTAAACTGTTTATTAGTGACAATAATGTCCTTTCCTTTTTGCATAGTTCAATTTAAAACAGGTGTTTCTGTTTCTTTTGTAACTTTTCGAGAGTGAAAATGTTTTGGGACAACCCAAATCTCCTCTTCTTCAGCCTGTAAGAGCTACTGTCGGACTGAAACAGCTGTTGCACTTAGAAAAGCTGACCTGCAGCTGTAACGCTGAGCCGTCCATGCTTCATGCAGAACAGGCAGTGAAAACAGAGAGAATGGGAGCTGAGAGCAGACAGGACAGAGGACACCGTGTTGACTGTAAACATGGACGCTGTCTGCCTGCTCGGCGTAAGAAAGGACAGAGGGATTACTTACACACTCACTTACAGGGACAGGGACACTCCAGCACCTGATCTTTTACCCCCGAGGCTGAAAACGCAACACACACCTGGCTTACTCATGTGTAGACAGATTAACGGTCAAAGAGAGATGTAAGGCTTTAAGAAGCATGGTGGAGTTTTGTCCTCTTTAACAAATATATAAATGTAGGAATGTTCTTCATCACTGGTGTGTTTTAAAATACTTTGTGTTATTCTCATTAGGCTGGTGTTTGTTATTTTTTTCCCCATCAGGCTAATAAAAGAAGGTGTGGACCCAAACCAGCGCCATCGTCTAGGTTGGACTGCTCTCATGGTGGCTGCAATGAACCGTCAGCACAGGTCTGTGAGTCTCTCTTCCAGCCGAACCTCCTGGTTTTAAACTTCTGACATGCTCTCCTTCTGTTAGCATGTATAACAGTGATGTAGTGGTGCCGTATCACACAGCTGTCAGCGTTACAGCGTGTGAGCATATGTCCTCCACGTTCCAGCTGTAGTTCCTACAGTAACATCTGCAGAAGTGCAAAGTGCAACTTTCAGACTGACAGACGGCATTTACCCGAACCCCCGTCTCTCTGCCCAGAAAATTAAATTAGCCTCCTGGCCCACAGAACACACACAACATAAAGAGGGGCCGAGGTTAAGGCCGGGCCAAATCCAATTTACAAGGCCTCGTCTTTCTTTTTTTTCTCCATCAGGACTGTGTGGTCACTCTGTTTTTGTTAAAAAGGGTTTCCATGAGACGAAAGTATGTGAGATCTGAATTTTAAAAAAGCTGCAAAGGAACTTATGTTAAATAACAAACTTGTAATTGTTGTTTTTTTAGGTTTGAAAGGTTGTTTTGTGAGGAATAATAACGCTAAATGTGATTGCTGGTTATTAGCATTGGTTTGTAGACATTTTGAAAGTAGTGATGATCCTTTTCATGATTTTATGCACTTTATCCATTTTTATTTTATACACAATAATAAATAAAATATTGTAAATTTTGTTTTTGATTAAAAAAAGTAACCGTTTGATGTGTAATGTGTTCTTTGAGACCATTTATTTTAATTATTATGGATTGTGGTGATCTTTATGCCACCGTATCTTTTAATATTTACATCCTGTGTGCTGATTGATTATCACTGTAACATATTGATGCTCGTCACATCGTATCCTGTGACACGTCTCTCTCTCTCTCTCTCTCTGTGTGTGTGTGTGTGTGTGTCTGCCTGCTGTCTGCGCGCTGGATTGTCTTTGTGTGTGTTTGTGTTATGAGTGCTATAACTCAGCAAGACAGACACTCCTCTGTGTTTAATCCCGTCTTCCAACCCCCCAGTGAGCCGTCACTGCTGCAGGGAAGACAGAACATTGGTCCACACACATCATTCATATCTGCACACAACACACACACACACACACACACAAAAGTGAGAAAACGAGGGGAGGTTATACCAAATATCTTACAGGCCAACTGCCTATTACTCAGCCGCACACAACTTTATTTGCAGCCGTTAAGTGAAAACACAGAGAGCATCACTCATGAACAAGCCTGTAGCTAGAATGTCAGCTCGGATCTCATTCTTGAGTTATGCCACCCCTCGCTCACAGTATTTTTATATTTTTCTGCTGGTAATTGAGGCGATGGTGGTGGTGGGGGGTGTGGGGGGGTTCCACTGCAGCCGTCCCTGCTGAAATGCTAGTAGGTGTAGCATTAAGGAGGCTCTTGTATCCGGGGCTCGAGGCGTGGCTGCGTAAGAGCATCAGGGTGGAGCAGAGGGGTGTGTGTAGGAACGGTGGGGGTGGCGTGTGTTTGCTTAGCTTTGATGTAGGTCTAAATCAGGGAGGCGTATGACCCAGACCCCTGTTTGCACTCTCTAACACACAATAGTCATCTCCATCGCTCTTTTCCTCCCTCTGTCCCTCCCTCGCTGCTTTCACGTGCACAATGTGCGCTCAGCCGAGTGAAACGCCCGTCGGACCGTTCCAACCTGCCGCCCGAGCAGCTCGATGGGTGGGAGTTGGGTGGATATGAGGGAAAGCTGAGGATGAGTAGTTCAATGAGAAGAGAGTGACTTAAAATGGGATTACTGGTTTGGGACTGGGACTACCTGGTACCTTAAAACATGATTTGAGATAATTGTTGAGATATTTTAGGTACATATGAGTTAATATCACGGTGAATTTTTACTCATTGGGTTATTTTTGTAGACCTCTTCCTGCCTTCTAACTGACCCCAGGTGTGCCATAGATGAGGTGGGGTCAAGTGAGGTCCAGCGTCTGGGCCAGGTGGTCAGAGACATGGATGGTCAGTTCAGCTCAGATGTCTTCTATAAAACAAGAGAGACGGAAGTGTCTGCTTCCTGTCTCCCCTTCAGGGCCGGATTGGAAACTAACACCAGGTCTTCACCTGTTGGTAAAGCTCAGGTAGATGAAGGTCACACCCACCATGAGTGGCCACAGCAGGTTGATGCAAAAGCTGAAAAGTGAAAAATCGTAGGCACGCTGGAGCTGGAGGTGTTAGCGAGACGCTAGCTCACACTTAGCCCATGTAGGGTTAGGGTTGCAGCTGAACATGAACTTGGAGTTTCCTCTTATAGTAGGAAAGTTTAAGTCTTGACGGCAGGATCTGACTAGTTTATTTGCATTTTGGACCAGACAAATAAGAGAAAATAACTATAATATATAATAAGAATTCATGAGTTCAACAGGATGATGGTTATCAAACAATATCTGTGGCTGGACTGTTTTAGAGTTTAATGACATTTATCTTTATTTAACATCATCCCATTTTAACATGAAGGTTAAAGAATGCTGTCAACTGTCTTCGTTCCCAGGGGGAGATTGTTTAGGAACCTAGAATGTTCTATTGAAAAGCCTGTAATTACAACTTTCACCAGTCCTTTTAAACTGTGAGTTTTAACCTAATGAAGCTCTTCATGTCTTCAGCTCACCCTCCAACTCTTCTCCTAAATATCCCAAACAAAGTTAGTCACTTGATCATCAGTTAATTAGTAAAACCATCAACTGTTTTGAAAAGCTCATTAGTTTTAGTACTGTCTTATGTAATCAAATCTTCATCTCTCTTATTCCTTTAGCCTTGTTTTCCTCCTTTCATCTCCTCCTGCTCCGTCTCTTTGGAGGTTTCCTCCCGTGTTTACCTTTTTTGTGTCATTAAGCCTTTTCAGACCATCTCGTCCCTTCACACAGTCCTGCCCACCCTCGTGTGACCAAACTCACTCTGAGTTGGTGCGTTTGCATGTGTCCCACAGGATGCACAGAGATGTTTGTAGAAGTGCTTGCAAGGGTGAGAGGAGAGCCCTCCGTGGGTCACGCCCCCCCCTGCCCACCCCACTCTCTGCCATAGTGATACAGTAACAAAAGGAGACCCCCTGATAGTCCTTTTTAACCCCTTAGCGAGGTCAGACACAAAGACCTGGCCAAAACGTTCTCAGCTCCTGTCTCCCACAGGAACGCACATGTTAGAAATGACTAATATATTGTAAAGTTACGTTTAGATGAACAAATCACTCTGAAGGTTGTTTTTTCCATCAATATGTTTTTAACAACATGGCTTCTTCCACTGGGTCTGTAATCTATTACCATTATGTAGTGGAGTTCTCTAAAAAAGAAGTCCCCCTTTATGTTCTGATGCACAATCATTTGACTCCATTTAAGTCCTTTCTGGCCATTGCCACAACAATTTAGTCCAGTATGAATCATCGCTCCCTTCCAGGTTCCATCTTTAACGACGGCAGCATCTTACCGGCAGGGTTCATGCTTCGGCCACAGCCTGTCGTTTGTTGCCATACAGTCTGACTGACTGTTTTGTGTGTGTGTGTGTGTGTATCAGTTTTTGTGTGTCTCCGTGTCAAAGCCGCTGGTAAACACAACTGAATGTGGCTCACTAGACAGAGATGGTACCTGAAATATCCGCTAGGTCACAGTGAGTAGTGTTGCCGAGGTACTTGTGTTTGCCTTTTAAGGCGGTACGCTCCAATGAAGGGTTGACACAGACCCCCCCCAACAGTGCCGGAAACAGACCCGACCCTTGCCCCTTCAATGAACACATATCTACGTATTACAAGTCAGACAAATGTGGGAGAAAAAGGGCAAGAGGCCATTGAAGTGTATCCACAATAACGGATAGATGGAAGTAGGTGAAAGTGCCATGGTCAGACGAGGAACCAGACATTAGCATGTGTGTCTGTTTGTTTCCAGGCGGCGAGGATGCAGGACGTTTTGTGAAAGGGTCAAGGTTAAGTTTGAAGATGAGACGGAGACAAGTCTCGTCCAAGCTGCAACTATTCCTCTGTTTTTCTTTGGATGACACAAAGATCTGTCTCAGATGACTGCATATGCATTATTTGATGTTGGCTAAATGTGTGCATTCTTGTGTTTGTGGGGAACGGGTAAAGCTGGATAAAAACTTTGCAATTTAATGATAATAATTACAATTGGACAACAAAATGATTTATTGTTTTTGAAAGTGATCGGTCACCCTGAGTTTAACATGCAGGCTGAGTGTGAAAATAGTCTCCTACACCTATCTCCTGCATTAGCTTCTGACAGAAAATAGACGATGAAACGCTAGGATTTGATTCGTGGACTCACCCATCTTGACTCGTGACGGGGAAGGCTGTTGTTGATTCAGCATCCAGGAAACAGCAGAGAACGTCTCGGCTAGTAGAAGCTAATTAGCATTAGCAACTACCACACAGCAGAACTCCTCCAGGCTTGTGTTATCTGTGGAGATAAAACATCAGCGTTGCAGAGCAAACAGATTCAGTGGTAGAGTTGTGCTGCTGTTAGCCAATCAGAGGCGAGATGTCCAAATATCAGGAAATAAGACTCCAAATCCTGTCGTCTGAAGCTCCTCTGGCTGAATTCTCCGTGCTGAAACAGATGTACCAGAGCTTTTCCCCCCAGAGTACGACTTACAAGGCATTCATTCCTACTAAACCACTGCAAATGTATTAAAAATATGAGTGAAGGACCTCTTTAATTATATATTTTTTACATAAATTGGAATCTGCAAAAGTCGATTTCAGCAGAAGATTTGGAAATTGGCAATGACCCCCAAAATCTGAATCTGTGTTTCACCACTGAATCCACATTTATTTGCCAAGTCATGACATCCAGGGTGGCCTGTGCTGTTACTCTGTTAGGAACAGATTTATAGAAATATTAATACATTATCTGTTAATTTCCCTAAACAAGCCAAATCTGTTTAATTTTTGTAAATAGACCCAAAAACATAAAATAATTTATTATACTTGATATTTTGGTCGTCACAAACTGACGTGGCCCTTATCTGTAAAAGTTCTTCACAGACTCGTGTGTTTGCCTTGCAGTGTGGTGAAGGTTCTTCTTGAAGCCGGTGCTGACCCAAACGCCGGGGACGAGTTCAGCAACGTCTATGACACCTCACGGGAGAAAGGCATCCACTCACTGGAAGGTGGGGAACTTCCCAGTTTGTGTGTGTGTGTGCACTGTTGTTTTATTACACATGTTAACCTGCAGATATTATGAGTCGTGAAAATTTGCATAAAAATTTACATTTATGCACATGTTTGATTCCTCGTGTATTATTTATTTCATATGTTCTGTGACAACTAATGTATTTTTTATTTGTTTTTCTTGCATGCGACACAATCATACACACAAATGCATGCATGATGGCACACACATGTATGCCCTGACACTTTACACCCCCCCACACACACCACACATACATACACGCACGCGCACTCACACACACACACACACACCAGTCTATGTTGTGTTTCTGCAGACATATTTATATGGGATATGTATATTGCAGACATTTATATGGCTGTCAGGTTTGGGTCCACGTGGGGCCGGCGTAGCGTGGGGAAGCGTTTCCCAGACGCACACTGATGGATGGGCTAGGGGGGTCTGTGCGACGCTTTATTGGGTTAGCTATGATTATCCCACCCTGTGTTTCAGACACACACACACACACACACACACACACACACACACACACACAGAAAATGCAGAGGGAGACTATAAGAGAGAGAGAAAAAAAGACTGATGAAGCAAGGAGAGGAAAGCACTGAAAGAATATGGATGAAAAAAAGGTTAAAGATGGAGGAGCAGGAAGGAGATGTGGATGTTTAGGGAGTGATGGAGAGAAGGAGTGGTTGAAGGAAATGAGTGGGATGCTGAGGGAAGGAGATGAGCGGAAGTTAGGAAATAGATGAGACAAAGTTCTGGGGATGGACAAAGAGGGGAGGGAGGAAGAAGATGCAAGTGATGACATGGGAGGAAAGGAAGGATGCAGAAAAAGGATAATGAAGAAGTAGCACAAGATGAGTCTCCTTATGAAAGGAACAGCATAAAGAGAATGATGAAGTATCTTTATTATTACTAAGGAGCAGAGCAAGAGACTCCCCTAAACACCACTGGTATTATTTTTATCATTTTAGACACTGAAGCTAAATTTGAGGTAAATGAAAAACTTTTCAAAAGCTTGAAGTAAAGAACATCATTTAAAAACAGTCACATTTTCAGAGTCCTACTATTAAATATTAATGGATTAGAGAAAACTCCTCTGGTTTCACAGGAACAGGCTCGGTCCACTCCAGCTCCAAACTTTAATCACATTCTAATTAGTTTAATCTAAACCTAGAGATGCTAAAACGGCAGCTAGCCACTGTTATTAGACCAGTGGCTAATGTTTACATTCATCAAATAGAAGTTGGTTATGAATTAGCGATTAGATGAACACATCTCATCCCATCAGATATTTTTTTCCCTCTCGTTTTTAAACATTTTCAATATCAACAGAGGAAAATGTACATAACTGTGCTGTTCCGCCTTGTTTTTCTACCTGTCTTACAGTCCTGGTGTCCAGAGAGGATGAGTTCAGCAGCAGGCTCAGCAGCAGAGCTAGTTTCCGTGGCTGCACTGCGCTTCACTACGCCACTCTGGCTGATGATCCACACGCAGTCCGCACGCTTCTGGAGGCTGGTACGTTGCCACTCCCAGTCACAAAAGTCACCCCATCCTCACAGTGTTTGGATTTTAAAAACGTAACACTATTTAGCATTTTGTTGCAGCTGTTAGGGCCACTCTAGTCTGTCTTTGGTGTGAAATTGGAATATTTATTACAATTATATTAAAGTAAGGAATAAAGACATTAAATTGAGTATCTCATTCAACATTTTACGCTAAATGTTTATTTTATTATTTAAAGGCTAGCTAATAACTTAGCTAATGATTAATCCAAAAACTCATCTAAAAAGTGTTATTTGTTCATCTTCCCAGCCCCCATTAGACTCGCACCTGTCGTCGACTTGGCTCCACAACACACACACACACACACACCCTGGGGGCAGCGTGTCCCACTCCGTTTCCAGCAGAGCTGCTTTTAAACAAGCTAGGCCTCGTTGAACTGTGACCCTCACACAGAACATGCCCTTGGGGTAACTTGACAACCACAGGAAGTGCGCCTGTGTGTGTGTTTTACATAAAGTTGTATTACACAAACACTCACACCTCTATAGGATTAATTCTAACCCTGATATTGTTGATTCAGCTCATAATTATCTGTAGTTGTTTCTTTTTAGGCTGATTCGGTCCTTAATCAAATCGCTGTCATTTCTGGATGAAATACCTCGGACCACCTTAAATGCGCATGCACACACAAAAACCAGCATTAATGTCTTGTTTATGTTTATGATTGATGGTGCATCTAAAGCTCTGACCCCCCCATCTCGTCCCTGTGACTACGCTTAAACAAATCACTCGGTCTAACTCGATCAAATGTTCTGCAGAAACATTTTAGAATTAAAAAGGTAAGAAATTTCACAAAGCAGAGACATTTGTTTTAGAACAATCAGATTAATGACAGATTTGGGTGGTGCTCTCCTGACGGGGCTTTTGCTGGCTTGGCGCCACCATCGCAGCCAATAACAGTCATGATGTCACACGCTTTCAGTCACACAAATGCAAAACAAGACTTTTATGCGCTTGATTGATTTAGACAAAGTCGCTGCTGATCCTTTTCTCTTTAATCCGTTTTGTTTACGTTCCCTCTTGTCTAAGTTTTGCATCGTCACCAAAAAAAGTTTTTACATGCGGGTGTGTTATCTCTCATTTGTGAGCAGCATCTTCTCATTCTTTATCTGCAGGCTGCATGCATTCATAAAGTTGTGTCTGTCCTTTTCGGTGTTATTTCCCCTGTGCTCCTGTGCACCCACGTTACTCTTCCTGCTGTGGCTCTGCTCTTTTGGCCTAAGCTGGACCTCAGCTCACATCTCCATCCATCACAGTCTCCAGGCCGACCCTCAGGCTTCCCACACACATACACACACACACCCTCTACCTGCAGAGGCTCTAGCTTCTCCCTGAGCTCCACATCAGGCCTCTGGCCAGGGGCACTGACTAATGGGCAGCTCTGTAGGTGGTAGGAGGCCAGAGGGAACGGACACACACACACACACACACACACACACACAAAGACCAGCAGGAGCTCTCTCCCACCAGCTGCAGTGAAAAAGAAGGAGGAGGAAATAGGAAAGGGGAGGGACTCCTAATAGGCATAACTAAAGCACTCCTAATGAAGGGATCTGTTTGTGTGTGCATGTGTGTGTGTGTGTGTGTGAGAGAGAGAGAATGTTCAGCTGGTGCGTGTGTGTGACTTTGGTTGGTGTTGATCCTTTTATAAAGTGCTACGGCCCAGAGGGTTGGCCTGATATTAAAGCTCTAAATGATGCTATTTATTATGTCCTGTGTGTGTGTGTGTGTGTGTGTGTGTGTGTGTGTGTGTGTGTGTGTGTGTGTGTGTGTTGTGGGGTACTTTATTGCTTTCCTCCATGGTTTGTGGGTGTGTGGTGGGTTAGTGGTGTATTGTTGTCAGGATCAATAACTTTGGAAGCAGGTCATGAAATATAGGTGTTTATCGATAATGATCATGGTGATTATTAGTGTGTGTGTCGGTGCTCTGAGCTGAACAATCTGCCCCTACCCTCTTCGATTAGATCTCATTTTTCAAAAGGGAAACTTGTAATGGATATTCAGATTCTTGGCTCAAACATTTAATCAGCAGCAGATTTTTATTACCTGTTTTCCAACATTTACTCCCAGAAGTGTGTCCGGAAAACTCTTTTTCTTTAAAAACTTCAATTAAATGCTTTTCTGCTTATTTTAAGATTTGTTTCAGGATGTGAATGAAGAAAATATATAACATTAACGCAAAACTAAAAAAAAATCTATATATAAGGAATTTAAAAGATAACACAAGAGGAATGAAGAAGAATCCGAGTGAGTCTTCACCAAATTTCATCCAAAATTGCACTTTTTAATAAATAACTTTGAAAGTACCTTTTGAGCACATTTACAATCCCTTTATAAATCTTAATCTTTGTTCCCTCTTTTAATTTTTTGCCTTTGATCCATCGACTTTTCCAACGACCCAAAAGGTTGGACATCTAGTCTGTAAAATAAAGTTTTAAAAGTTAGACCTTTTAGGGAAACATTTTTTCCTTGTATGTCGCTACAAACACATAGAACACAATGCGTGTGTGTGTGTGTGTGTCTGATTCAGCAGCCCACTCTGCCCCTGCTGAGACATTATCTCCTCCTCATTCATATTATGACTTCAATAACTATTATTTTCCTCCATTTGACCCCTCAGCTGTGTGGCACTGCACCAGCCAGCAGTATAATAGTCCAGGTTGTGTGTGTACGGGTGGAGGGGTCAAAGTGTTTGTTATTGGCACGCGTTGCAGATATGAAACCCCCCACAGGGGCATTGCCTGCGCCTTCTGATTCACAGCAGTGAGCCTCAGTGACCCTTGAACCAGTGTGACCTCCAGATTGACGTTCTTCTTCTCTTGCATGTTTTGGAAGTAAAATTGTGTGTGTTTTATTTGCTTTCAGGTGCCAACCCCCTGCAGACCAATGGTTTAGGACACACACCGAGGGCTTACGCCAAAGAAGGAGAAGTGGGCACAGTGCTGCAGGAGTGGGAGGGCAAGGTATGACACACTCCTCTCACTGGTACAGACACAACGCTGGATTTAACTCCACCTCCATACCTGCTCTGCAGAATGTTCAAGCAGTTAAAACAAGATTAGGTTCTTTTCTTACAATCGTCCTTTGGCCTGGTCCGAATGACGAGCTTTTCACTCTGCAGACATCTGTCTCATTTGTCGGCCATCATGCACGCAGGCACCCGCTCCTCAGGAGGCCGGTCTCAGCGGCGTCGCTGACTGACAGGTGCTATTGAGCATTAAAGCTGTGGAAGCTGGTGGAGGTTAACGGGGGTTAAAAATGTGCTGAGTGTTGATCGGTGAGGAAATCATCATCAAGTCACATTTAAATGATGAATAACAGATTTCATTTGTTGTGATGTTTATAAAATTATCATTCTGAGCATTTCAGATGTTGTCATGGCTGAATTATTATTATTATTATTATTATTATTATTAATATTATTATTATAAGAAGTGACACATTCCATCCTCAGCCTTTACTGAGGAAAGCTTCCTTTTGGTCTATCAGTGACCTCCGTTCTACAGTAAGTGCTCTCCTGAGATGGGGAAAGTGATAGGTGTTATTAGATTGTGCAGCTGTTTATAAGCCTGTAGGAAACATGTCACCGAGTGCAAACCTGTGACATTTTGATGTATTTTTCTTTCTTCTTTTATTTGTTGAACCACAGTGGAGCTAAGAATCACAGAAAACATGTCAAATGAAGGTTTTTATGAAGAGTTCTTATTTATGTGATCAGTTTGGGGTTACTGTCATTAGTAATATGAATAGAGCATCAATCTTTAATCTGATTGTCTAAAAATCTGATATTTGATGAAGACACCTTACAGAAACGTAGTTTTAGCTTGAGCTTGTGTTACCGATCACCTGTTAGGGCTTCACCTGTGTAAGAGTGGAAGTGGGCTCTGCCTTTTTGTAAATCAAACTTGAGTCATCCGTAGTTATCTACTAGCCTGACAGCAGGCTGGAGCTAAGCAAGATGGAGGGAGAGAATAAACAGCCTGCCTCCTGCAGGGGGAAAACCTGGAGACTGGGGAGGATAAATGAGTCACGGAGCAGCCAGAGAGGGAGGAAAAAGTTAGAGAGCAGCATGGAGGCAGAGATAGAAACAGGAACAGGAAATGGATCCATGCTATGAAGTGGAAAGTTTTAAGCTCCTAGATGTTCAAAGAAGAAAACGTGTCATGAAAATAGTCTCCTACACCTATCTCCTGCATTAGCTTCTGATTGAAAATTCTCACAGATCTACGTCACACTGTGGAATAGAATTCATGGACTCCCCCATCTTGACTCACGACGGAGAAGGCTGTTGTTGGTTTAGCGTCAAGGAAACAGCAGAGAACGTCTCGGCTAGTAGAAGCTAACCGTTAGCATTAGCAACTCCACCACACAGCAGAACTCCTCCAGGCTTGTGTTATTTGTGGAGGTAAAACATCAACAGTGCAGAGCAAACAGAGTCCGTGGTAGAGTCGTGTTGCTGTTAGCCAATCAGAGGAGAGATGTCCAAATATCAGGAAATAAGACACTAAAACCTGCCATCTGAAGCTCAGCTGTGATGTGGGCAACTCTTAGGTTCGAGAAATGTTTTTTTCCCCCCTTAGTACAACTTACAAGGCATTCATTCCTACTAGAGACCACTGCAACTGTATTGATTAAACAAGTGAACTACTCCTTTAAACTAAATCCTTTTTGATGTTGATGTTAGATCTGGTGACAGTCATCTCCTGCACTAAGACACTTCAATAAGGTCCGTTTTACAGGATATTTTTACTCCATCTCACTTGTATAAATGTTATTTTAATCTCAGATTATACATGTTTCTTGTTGTTTGGCTGCTTTATTATCAACAGTTGTGTAAAAACTGAATGTTCGTATGCCTCTCCTTTAGGTGCGGTACTCTCTGGTTAAAATATATATTTTTTTTTTTACATATTTTTTGACACATTTTACTGATTAAATAGTCTAGAGATGACGACATCCACCATTTAAAATACAAAAGTTAAAAACTATAAATAATGGCTGAATATGTAACGTGGAAGCTAACTCCTCTGATTTAGGAGAGGAGGAAGTAAATAAATAAGAAAGGAGGCATAAAATGTAAGAAAAGGGGGAAGGTTTTATTTTTCACCTCCTTTTCTTTCCCTCCTGCTCCTAGATTCATAGACTCAGTTTGTCTCATATTTTCTTTCTTTCTTTTTTTCATCTCCATGTAGTTTAAAGAGTTGCAGGCTCGGCGGGAGGCGGAGGAAAGGAGGAGGTTCCCCTTAGAGAGGAGGCTGAAGGAGCACATCATCGGGCAGGAAGGAGCCATCAACACTGTGGCTTCAGGTGAGCACAAGCTGAATATTATGCAACCCCAACTAGTCTCAAGAGCTCCTGTGGATGTTTCCTCCTCTTTGTTTTCCTCTCTGTGTTTCTCCTCGTCGTGTTTTTGTTCCTCCTCCGTTCCCCTCCTGCTCTCCTCCCCTCCCCGCAGCAGTAGGCGGGTTCAGACAGACCGACGCAGGCTGTAATTGGTTAATTGTGATGAATGAGCTGTCTGTCAGGCGTACACAGGTGTTGTGTGTGTGTGTGTGTGTGTGTGTGTGTGTGTGTGTGTGTGTGTGTGTGTGTGTGTGTGTGTGTGTGTGTGTGTGTGTGTGTGTGTGTGTGTGAGAGAGAGAGAGAGAGAGAGAGAGAGAGAGAGAGAGACAGCTGAGGAGGCCAGGCTTGGAGCCGCCAGTTAACACAATTACCAAGAGAGGAAACATACTACAGACCCCACACCCCTCCTCTTCCTCCTCCTCTGCCTCCTTTCTCTCCATCACTCTCCTTCCTCCCATCTTTTCCCCCTTTCTGCTGTTTTTTTCCATCCACCCGCATCTCCATCCTCACTCCTACACTTTGTGACCTCCTACATCTTAATGTCGTTGCTCCGCGATGCAGAGATGAAATGATGTAAACAGGAAGTGACAAAACGTTGTTTAAAGAAGCACGTTGGAGAAGGAACGGAGGATGTGACAGAAAGATGGAGATCAGGGAGGGCGTATAGAAACATGGAGGGTGGATGAGTTAAAGCACAATAACACAGAAGACCGTAAAGAGCTGATATTACAGCAGGCTTCCACCGAGGCCCGGTGCTGTATTGATCTGCACATGACGGAGGGAGAGTTCATTCTGCAGCTAACACAGACACCATTTCTTATTTTTATGATTTTCTACATTTCTGTTTAGATTTGTGAAAATAATAAAGTTCTTAGCAGAACAAGAATCGGATTTTCCAGCCTGAGGCGCTTTATCGGAGACGGATGCTGCAGAACCAGTTTCCTTCTACACCTCTGGAGCTGGTCTGAAGTCCGACCACGAGGCTAAGAATCAATGTCCTCATGAAGCCGATTCTCCTGAAAACCTTTTTTTTTTTTACCTCACTAAGTTAAATAAAAAGCTTATTGATCCCCAAGATGAATTACAGTGAATATGCACTCGCACAAGTGAGACGACAAGATGACAGAAAATGTATCTGCAAACAAAATCATTAGACATTATCATCATGTGAACATGTGTGCTCATCTCAGCTGTTTATTATTAAACCCTGACACAGGACATGAGGGGAGTGGAGATGGAGAGATGAGGAAATGGTTCAGGGAAGAGATTTGGGATGTTTTGAGATAAGAGGCTACAAATGAGAACGGGATGTAGAGATAAACACAAAGAACGCGCTGCACAGGGCTGGATGGGATCGATATAATAACAACAGAGTTTATTTAGAGTTCTTATTGTTCGCTTTGTGTCTGCCTGTGGTTTCTGTTCAACCTCATCCAACTATGTCCTATAGGAGGAAAATCCTATTATAGAAATACTATTTATCACTTGAAAATACCAGTACAGAAATTATTTGGTAGTGGCACTTTGTCTAATTATAGATTTAAAAACTTTTAACCTCACATGATATTGTTTATATCTTGTGTTTTTGCCCCATAAATCGTCATATTTTACCTCAAAATGATTCAAAACACATCACTAAAGGCAGTCTTTACCTGGTTGGTTCACTAACATTAGTAGAAATGTGTAAACATGATAAATAATTGGCTTTTTTCCAGAGAAATTGCTAAAAAAAAACGTTGCAGACAAACTGCTTTATATCAAATATTAATTAAATGTTTAATTCCGCTGCAGTTTGAGAGCACAAAGTAATTCTGCAGATGTTTTACTGGATTGATTGTTTTTTATTTATTTGACTCAAAAAAAGAAATTTAAAAAATATTTAGTGCTGTCGTGTCTTCAAAATGGCTTTTTCCACCATAACTCCTTATGACAAACAGCTGGCCTGCAGCAAGTCACACACACACACGCGCACACACACACACACACACACACACACACACAGGAAGGAGGTTAGATTGATCCAGGTTTAGCTCTCAGGGCTAAGAGTTATTGAAGAGAATCATCTCTCTGTAATCATGTTAGAGCCAACCAGACACACGACCCTATCTGTGTGTGTGTGAGAGAGAGAGAGAGAGAGAGAGAGAGAGAGGGAGAGGGAGAAGAAGCAAGCTTTCATTTGTTTTGTGTCCCTTTCCTTTCCTTCTTGTTGTCAGGCTCCTCTCAGAAATGTCAGTGTGTCCTTCTGTCAAAGTCGCTCTCAATCAGCTAAAAGACGCCCAAACACACTGAAGGTTACGCTGTCATTCATGCAGCCATTGATAAAGCAGACGGAGCTCCGGAGCCCCTCTTGTCACTGTTCATCTCCAGGTCCATCTCTGACACACTCGTTTGTTTCCCTGCCTAATTCTCTGTCTCCTTATCTCCATCACTCCTCTGTCTCTCCCTTCCTCATCTCCTCCCACATCTTTCCTCTGCTTATCTTTGTTCCTCCCTGAGCAGCCCTGCCTCTCTTCTTCTGCTGACAAACATTTGCTCTTTGATTATCAGCTATTAGTAGTTTAGCACTTATGTCATGTATGGATGTAACTCTCTCTCACACACTGATAATATAGATGGATTTATTATGATAAAGACACGATCTTATAATTAAAAGCTCTATAAGGATCATTTCAGCTCACATCTGGCTGATTTATGCTCTGTTAATAAAATAAATGGTCACATTTATCAGCACCGTTACGCTCGTTTATGAAAACGAGACAAATCTTCTATCCGTTATCCTTCACTGCTTTTGATCCTTCCAACCTCAAAAGGCCACATAAATCCTCCTGAGGTCCTGAGTGATCTAGAACGTGAGAGTTGGTGGAACCACAGCGCTTAACAGGAAGTGAGCCCATGCTGGTAAGAAGATGTGAATCAGGACGTTCCAAACCCGGTTCCTATGTGCTTCTGGTTCCTGTAGGCTCAGAACAGGGTAACTTTGTCTTGCTTCTTTGTTGAGTGTCTAAAACCACGATCAAATAGTCTCTCTACTCCCCTCGGATCCACATCATCATCTTTTTTTTTTGTATGTGTGAGTTTGGTTGCTGGGGTGATGGCAGAGCGGGCACTCCTCTTTAAGCAGGAGTGTGTGTGTGAGGCTGCGATCTATGCTAAACTGATTTCTCCATGGCCGCGCCAGAGAGGCTAACACAATTACCGCTGGCTAATGGCCCCACTGACTAAAGGGGGGAGGAGAGGCATCGGGGGGAGCTTTCTGGAGGTCTCTCATCTTGCTCTCCTGCTCTGTTTTCTTTCCTCTTCCTCCTTTTTTTCCAGCAAATGCCTCTGACCCTTTCCTCATCCCTGCTCTTTCACTCTTTCATCGCAGTTTCAGGGATCCCATCAGGCCGATGCTAAAGTTTGAATTCCTGCAAATAGCTGATTTAATGGGTTTCTTTCCCTCCTGTCTCTGCAGCCATCAGGAGAAAAGAGAACGGCTGGTATGATGAAGAGCATCCCCTCGTCTTCCTCTTCCTCGGCTCCTCAGGAATCGGTAAAGCTCATCCTCATCCTTGATGCTGATTCTTATAAAGCAAACAGCAAAGGGACGCTCTCCACTTCTTTGAGTGGGAACCAAAATAAACACACCACTGGTTGTTTTCCTGGAGATGCTGAAACACCAGCCCTAACCCAGCTGGCCTTACTGGGTCGAGTGTAAGGGAACAGATAAATAATAACAGTAACAATCCATAAAACTGAAAGGTAATCAGAGTTTTCTAAAGTGATGAAACAAATTACTTCAGTAGAATTAAACATCTATTATCTAGTTTTTAATAATAATGGGGTAAGGAGGCATAACTGGTAACGTTGGGTGTCTCAGATGGGTTTTCTGGTACCAGATTACACAATTGGCATTTCAGCCCTTTAGACATTTATTAGTTATATTGAATTAACACCATGAAGCTCCGCCCACTCGTACCTTTTGTTTCCTGCAATATTCCGAGATATTTGAGCAATCAGCCATCAGAAAAGCAGCTGATTGCACGTTTAAACACTTTTGTTGTTTCTGCTAATGACACCATCTAGGAATGCACACGGATGCTCTAAAAATACACTGACTGGAGCTTAAAGGGGAACTTTTTGTTGGCTATGAAACACATTAGTCTTTATGACAGTGTAATAACTGGAGGATTTTAGCATTAAAGGTCTGGGATGCTTTAGAAAGAACTTAAAAAGTCCTCAGCTATCTGCAAAGTGTGTGTGTGCATGTGTGTGTGTTAGAGTGAAGGCAGCAGCAGGGGAAAGAGGGATATTATGGGCCAGATAGATGGCTAAAGCAGAGAGATGCTGAGATGACAGGGCGGAGAGATAGATGAGGGAGAGGCAGTGTTCATATCCTCCGTTCCCTTCAGCGACAAACACTGGCCATGAGACATCAATATTAAACACAGCAACAAGGCACGGGCGCGCACACACACACACGAATGCCAAGCACAAGACATCAATATCTCATATGAGCATTTATATGCAGAATATTTTACTGACAAACATAATGTGTGCATCCGGAGAGCTGCGAGTGATTGAAAGCTTTGGAGGAGGAAGAGGAGGAGCTGGGATTTAGGCCGACCCTTAGCAAAGCCCAGAGAAGTGAAGTCCGGAGTTTTTCTGCATGTAAAGACGAGGGTTATTTCTGATTAATGGAACCGTGGCAGGATGAATAATGGAAGGGTTTCTGTGTTTTTGTCTGGTTTCATGTTGGGTGTCACAGGGAAGACGGAGTTGGCCAAACAGGTGGCTCGGTACATGCACAAAGACATTAAGAAGGTGTGTGATACACACACACATGCACACACACCTTTACTGATGAATGCATGCACAGACACAGGCAAAAACATTATCAGCCACCTTTCAGCTGCAGCAGCTAACTCTGGTGTGTTTGCAGGGTTTTATCCGTATGGACATGTCTGAGTTCCAGGAGAAACACGAGGTAAAGGCTTTGTTGTTTAAGTGAACCCAAAAGCTTCGTGTGTTTAATGAAGTCACTAAACATTTAGGACTTGTCACCAATGATTTTGCTGCATAATTCATTACATTATTTCATCTGAGAGCAGCTGTAACTGCTGTTTATGTACAGCAGTGATGCACCGCGTCGATTCGGTTTATGAACTCGTAAGTGATGCATGAAGCGTTCTGGCTGCTGATGATAAATACATTTAATCAGTGATTGGAGTCGGATTATGTCACAGACCTAAAGATCCACGTCTGGTTGTTTCAGCACAGACGTTCTCCATCATCAGGAGGAGAAAGATCACTCTAAAAACAAAGATTATCTTTCCAGTGAGAGTTTTTCAAATTAAATGTGAAACTTCTGCACAGCTGGACGATCGCAGCACGAAGAGAGATTAACGGTTTCAGAGGGAAATGATCCAACATGAACGGATTATAAATCCAGTGAAACTCATTTATCTGCTGCTGCTTTCGTCTCTCAGGTGGCAAAGTTCATCGGCTCCCCTCCAGGATACGTAGGCCACGAGGAGGGAGGTCAGCTGACCAAGCTGCTGAGGGCGAGTCCCAACGCCGTCGTCCTGTTTGATGAGGTGGATAAAGCTCACCCAGATGTTCTCACCATCATGCTGCAGCTGTTTGACGAGGTGAACTCACATTATTCACCCTGATCTGTTTCCAGCTGAGCTGTTTCTCACGCCGGTTCCCTCTTCCTACAGGGGCGTCTCACCGATGGCAAAGGGAAAACTATTGAATGTAAAGACGCCGTCTTCATCATGACATCAAATGTTGCAAGTGAAGAGATCGCCCAGCATGCTCTGCAGCTTCGGCAGGAAGCCGAAGCGATCAGTCGCCGGAAGCTGGCCGACAACCTTGGTGAAATAAAAACCCCGACATATAAAGATTTTTGTGTTTTTGAGGAAAATAACGGCAGGAATAACGTCGGCGTTTTGGTTTCTTCCAGAGGACGTGCAGAAAAGCGACGACATCAAAATCTCCAGACAGTTTAAGGAAACGGTGATTCGGCCGATCCTGAAGGTACCAGAGTCACCACGGAGCTCACCTTGTTTATGTGTGTCTGAGACACGGCGGGCCCGGGAAGCTGTCACATGGTTCACTCTGTGATTAATCCACAGGCTCATTTCCGGAGGGACGAGTTTCTCGGTCGGATCAATGAAATCGTGTACTTCCTGCCGTTTTGTCACTCCGAGCTGCTCCAGCTGGTCAGCAAAGAGCTCAGCTTCTGGGCCAAAAAGGTTTCACAACATTTTTCATTATTCTTGGTGGAATCCTCTCATTTCATTAGAACTTCTGTCTTTTTAAAAGCTAAAACAATGAAATATCTTCTGAAAGGTGGAAGGAGGACGGGATCAGAGTTAGGGCGTCCTCCTGAGACGGGACGGCCTCTCCCACATCACCCTGCAGCATCTGAGCCGTGCACGAAGGAAAACATGGAGATCAATAGCGTGTGGCGCTCTCTATAACACGATTACAGCGTTTAACGTGCAGCCCTCATCAATATTTAATTATTAATATAACAGCTGGAGGCTGCTGCAGGGGCCCGATAGGGACCTGATTCATGACTCCTTTCAGTCATCCTGGCTTCTGAATGCCGCGTCTACCCCTCAGTGTTGTTTCCCTTTAAGTGTGTCATAATAACTCCTCTGCATCCGGCAGCGATTCAAACATCAGAAATCTCATTATCACTTAATCCCTACAAGACACTTCTATTAGCAGAATTAAATGTTCCGTGCAGAGTTATTGTCCAGATCTGGCATCTTATGTATTGAATGAAGCGTTAACATCGGTAGCATAATGAGCCGCTCTGATCACTACTATTGACTGGTGTTTGATTAAAACACATTAAGGGCATGTTGATTAGCGCTGGCAGACATGCTGCTTGACAGTATCTCCCCTCTGCTGCTGCATTTGTCTCTTTTACTCCTGCGCTCCCTTAACTGATCTTTGTTTCGTTTAGCATTAACTCACCTCTGTCTCTCCATCATCAGGCCAAGCAGCGCCATGACATCACTCTACAGTGGGACCGGCCGGTGCTGGACCTGTTGGCGGGAGGATACAACCTGCACTACGGAGCTCGCTCCATCAAACATGAGGTATGGACACGGCTAATGTCTGAGACATCATCAGATACAAGTGTATGCTCTCAGGGAAGCAGGAACGTGCAACAAAACAACAGAGAGGCTGGATTCACGGATTTCTGAGCATCTCTGTGGTTTTTAATCATGAGTTAGTGGCATTGCTCCTCCACTTTTGGGTTATTTTGGTAACACTACAGACATAACGAGCTTTTAAGGACAAAATATACAAGTTTCCACTTTCAAACACTTGAGAAGCAGCAAAATAGTCCAGAAGTTAAAGAGGAAAAGGTCTAAAAACACCAGATAAATGCATCTGTCCTTCCTGATGTTTCAGGTTGAGCGGCGCGTCGTCAACCAGCTAGCTGCAGCGTACGAGCAAGAGCTGCTGCCCAAAGGCTGCACGCTGCGTCTGTCTGTCCAATCAGACGGCCAGGAAGAGCGAGGAGCGCCCAGTCTGCGCCTGGAGGTGGTGGGAGAGGACAGCTCGTCTAGAACGCTGGACATCCGTCCTCCGCTCAATCCTGAACACTAACGTACATCATCATCATCATCTTCGATGTCCAGTCTGAGGTGGATAGATGCTTTCAATAAAAATACCTGTGAAAACACATCACTGCCTCTAATTCAGTTAACACATGCAGTCAAAACACGCCAAAGCGTTCACAACATGCAGGACAGCGCTGTCCTTCTGCCAAATAAAAACTACAAGCCACTTTCATCTGTGATGGACAGATCTGTGTCATTCAGCTCTACGACCACAAACCACCCCGCTTCAGCGAGTAGCTGTTACACAGTGATTACTTTACTCTGGAGAGTAAACAAATAAATATTTATTAAGTAGACGTAGCCAAAGCAGACCGCAGGAGTGTAAATGGCTGTTTTAGAGCAAGAAACATTCTGATGATGCTAAATTTCTTGTGAACATGTTTTGTTTGTTCCCTCCACACCAGCAGAAGTTGTTAAGTTGTGACGTTAACTGCTTTGAATGTAAGAAGTCTCGTCTGTCTCACGCTGATGTTTTGTGTTCGATGTCATTAGAAATTTAACAGTATTTAAAAAGTTGCATCATAAATGCTCGAACAGCATGTTAAGATGCTAAACGTCACATTTTTCACTCATGTCTCAACCTTCAGTGTGAAATAAAGCCGTCACTATGAAAAGGAAATTCCTCTTTTTTTGTTTGTTCTGTTTGAGTCACAGTGACACTCCTGATGGATGGATGTGTGTGTGTGTGTGTGTGTGTGTGAGAGAGAGAGAGAGAGAGAGAGAGAGAGAGAGAAAGTGTCAGGGTGGGAATTCTGCAGTAACAATAACGCTTGTCCAGCGTGTGAAACGACATGACAGAGGAATTTCCTTGGAATTCTGCTCCACATGGGGGTCCGAGTTTGACGCTAGGAGGGAATGCAGCTCTGTAAAAGCATGTCACACACACATCCAGCAGGAATGTGTCGTCCATAGTGAGTAATTAGCATGTAGGGAGAGACATTCACTGTTACAGTGGCTGGACCCCCCAACATGTTACATCAGTTACAGCTGCTCTGGTTCCTGAACATTTCCTTTTATTTATGTTGTCTTTGTGCTGAAATAATGAATCCATTTGGAAGTTTGACTCAGTTTGTTGCTAGTTTTTCACTTTAGAGTTGACGGGACTAAAATTCAGAAACTTGAAATGTATTAAAAAATCCAATAAATAAACAAAAAGTGAATAATCACTAAATGTTTTTGAATGTTGCAGCAGCATCTTTGCTTTCTGTTTGTAATTTTAAAGAATCAATAAGGGATGGAGGGATGGTTTTGCATCGATTCATTTTATCAGCAAATGTCAGCAGGAAATGATTGAATATTTTCTGCATTCACAAGATCCAAAGTAGGTTTTTCCATGATGAATCTGTCGTCCGGAGGTGTGAGGATAATGGGAAGGATGGTTCCCCTCACAGGTTTCCTCTGCTGCTTTTCTGTCATTTAAATGTTTCAGATGAATAAGAACAGTCGAGCATCTATGAGCCTTTCACGTCTCTGTGGAGGAATTCTGTTCCACTTATCGCAGAATTGTTTTAATTTGGCCACTTTAGAAGGTTTTCCTGCAGGAACAACATGTTTAAGAGCAGAATTTAGGGATTCATCAATTACAGCAAGTGGTCCTGAAGCTGCAAAGCAGCCCCAGATCATCTGACTGTTGCTATGACTTTCTGTTTCTGAAATACAGAGTTCGTTTTAGACCAGATGTAATGGAGGACTCCTTCCAAAATGTTCCACTTTTGCCTCATCAGCCCACAGAATATTTGAGCAAAAGTCCCGGCATCATCAAGATGATTCTTTAACAAATGTGAGATGCATTCGTCCTGGGACCGCTCTCCTGATGCGAGTCCTGCAGAGCTTTAGATGTTCTGGGTGTTAGAACAGGACATGACATGTTGGTTGTTGAGATCTTTTAGCCTGCTTCATCTTCTCAGTTAGTTTCCTAAACATTGTGATTAATTAGTTAATTTGTTATTTAAAAAGGGGGGTAATGCTTTTGGTTTGGACAACTTTTCCCCTAAAAATAAATGAAATCATCATTTTTAAACTTGTTTTTAATTTAGTCAGGTTATCTTTGTCTCACCTCTTTATAAAACGAGACTTATTTCTGGGGTGAAATAAACTGCAGGTACCTGAAATGTGTTCTGCATGAAGCTGCTGAAACCTCCTTAGAGGAGGAGCACCATGCAGGCCAGCAGATGTTTGCACCGTGACTCCTGGAGTGGCTGCATATGGACAGTAGATCAGGTTTTGCTCTGATACCTTCAGGCTCTTCTCATCTCTTATAACCCTCAAATGCATCTACACTTTTATGGTTTTAGGAAGTCTGCACGGTGTGCGTGTGTGTGTGTGCGCGCGCGCGTGTGTATCCATTTACCTTCCCTGTGGAGGAAGACAAGAATAAGAAGAGGAGGAGAGGCTCTTAGTCTGTCCGTCAGGCTATTTCTGACTGCTGCCATTTCTCTGATTAGATTATGGAGAAACAGAAACCTGGCCCTCCATCCTCCCTTAACCTCCCTCTCTCTTTCCATCTCCCTGCATTTTACTCACCCACTCCTGCCTCTGCCTTCTGTCTCTCTCCTCCTGCTGTCCATCTGTCTCAGTGCACCTCCTCCTGCTGCAGAAGGATAAAACCCCTGATTTCTCTCCTTCGCTTGGCCCTGTTTTTGTTCTGAGGAGAGTTTGGGCGCTCCTGCTGCAGCCAGGTGCTGAAGGATGAACGACTACTAGCGGCTCTCCCATTATCATATCTGTCCCTGCTCTTAACGGGGCATTTTCATCCGTGTCCCTCTGCACTCCTCTTCCTCCCATTGTGCCCCCCCCTCCTCCTCCCCTAAAGGGAGGCGATCGATTTCACCTCCATTACCTCAGTTTGAAGATGCGCCTCATTCATGCGGCTGCAGTTTATCACCACCTTGGCTGCGCACGTTGGGGGGAAATGTTAGTGTTGGATTCTGTTTGGGGGCGATCACGTGACTCCCCCCAGAGAATTAGCATAAAAGACAAATAAAGGAGCCTACAATAATAATAAAAAACCACACCAGTCTGTCCTCTTTTCTTTTAAAGAAAAGGAACAAATCCATTCCGCCTAATTCGAACCTTGCACAGGGACAGCTCGCGTGGCAGATTGCAGCCTAATTAGTTTAGAGAGAATTTAATTCAATTAACTTTCCACAGCTCCGCGCGCCCCGCCGCTGGGCTGCTTTCAGAGCGCGAGGCCAGAGCTCCAGATCTAATTAGCGTGTTTGGAGAAGCTCTCCTGCGCGCGGCCGGCCCTCGCCGCTCCAGCTGTGGCGTGCTCGTCAGCGGGAGTGCACCGCGGTCTCTCGGGATCTGTTTTGGTTGTTGTTGTTTTTTTTATTTTTAATCCCAAAAAGCTTCTTTTTTTAAAGTAACAAGCCGCCGTCCATTAGGGTAATACAGGGCGCAGCGCAGGAGAGACGCACGCAGCATGCGGATGACCGCAGCTGCTCTGCGTCATGCTCCGCCTGATGGATGCGTGTCCAATCCAACTTTGAGTGGACTCATCCTCAGATGAACGAGCTCTGATGGGTTTAAATGCATCCTGTACGTTATATCGTCATATAAGGAGCACGCGCACATTTTCCTCTCGTTTTTATTAATAAATACATTGTTATGTTTTTTTTGCTTTTTCAATCACATTGATTGCTGAAAATGTTTAGATTTTGCCTCTTACAAAACTCAAATGCGCCATTTATTTATGCATTTTTATATTTTAATGCATTGCAGTAACTTTTACGCACGAATCGTTTGACAAACGAATCAATGAATCCAATAAAAGTCATTTATTTAGTTGTTTTTTTTCCACATTAATTTGTGAAGCTGCATTTGGCTGCATGAAGCCGTCTGTAACTCCGCCATAGATGCTGCTGATCTGGTCTCTATGACCCGCTTGAATGCGCGCCGTCGTCTCTAGCCGCGCGTCACGGTTTATTCCAGTAATTGGGGACTGATATGCGGGGACATGCAGGCGGCACCGACGGGACCCCCAAGGCCCCCACCTCCTCCTCCTCCTCCTCACCGCTGCTCGGTTCTCATCCATCACCGAGCAAATCAAATGCGCGCTGCCAGCCTCTGCTGCTGCAGGAGGAGAGGCGCAGGCCGGTGTTAACGGAGGGATCTGTGAGCTTGGAATTTATTTTATGCGCTATGAAATCGAAGATCTTAAGAGAGGCGATGACGCGACACATTTTAGTGACATTCCAGGCTGCAGTTTGGCGCAGTCAGCAGAGTTCTGGGTAATAAAAGTCGTTAAAACAACGAAATGAAAGGGACATTTACAAATATCGTAACGATGGATTGATTGTTAGTAATAAATGAAACAGTATAAGGTGACAAATTAACTGGGGATGGGTAGAAGAACGCGCGAAAGCCATGCGTAATTTACGCATGGAACGTTTTAATTTCTAAAGTGTCTCAGACATTTAAGATTCCAAATTCAAAGAATAACAAAATAAACAATGACTTAAAGATTTATCCGTTTTAATATTTGAGAATTTAAAATGAATTCGGAAATGATAAACTTAAAGATGTTTTGATCATTTTAGTTTTTGCAAAACAATTCAGCCTGAATTGCAGGTGAATCAAGGCAAAACGGCCAAATAATGTTTCTTGTTTTGCAGCAACTGCAGAAAAACCCACCGACTTGCTTTTACAGACTCCATCTAATCATCTCTACTTTAACTCGCTCTTTTTACAAAGCTGCGCAAAAACCAGGTTGATATCCAGACGGCAGGATCAATAGTTTCGCTAGTTTGGGGCAGAGGCAGCAACAGTTTCAGGCTCAGGGGACGTGTTGTTCTTTGGTTTTGGTGATGGATGGACCTGGTAGTTTTCCTCTCTGACTGACAGCTTCACTTGGGTTTCAGGCCACAACGTGTCAGCGGGGACAGGGACCGGGACGGGCCTCCCGCCTGGCTTTGTCCTGTCTCTGTGTCTCCATCTAAACCATCCATCACACACGCAGACACCAGTCCATCACTGGGCCCGTTCCTGTAGCAGATTAATCACAATTTAATTCAATTAACTCTTGTAATTTATTATGAAAATATTAAAAACACCCAGGAAAACGCGCTAGAATTAACCCAGATGTGTTTATTATTAATATTTAAGTTTTTTAGATAAGAATAATATTAGAAATACCGCGTTAAGACGTGTTAATTCACCTCCTAAAGTCTGGATTTCTTTATTCTGAGCTGATGGGAAGCACCTTAAATTCGCCTATAAGTGTTTCTCCCCTAATAACCTGCGGGGTTATAATCCCTCTGTTCGGGGTTCCTCTCTCAGGGTCCCTCAGGAGTCTCTAGGGGACCATTGTGTCCCCCTTTCTGTTGACTCAGACGCCATGAATGCCAAAGCTTCTCCGTAACTGTTTCCGTCAAATCGCCTCCATGAATGTAAAAGTCCAAAGTTAAAACCTCTGCGCTGCGTGGAGCACCAAAGGGCGGATTAGGGGCCTGGAAGAGCCCGCTTCTGTCTTTGAAGGGATTAGACTTTAAATGTTTGAAAGCAGGAGCGCTAGAGTCGCTCCTGGATGCTCTTTTCTTACAATTATTATTATTTTCTGGGGTTGGAAAGGGAGAGACGGGTTGGAGAGTTTAACTTTGAAACACTTTAAGTTTCTCGGTAAACTCACCTCTGAACCCGCAGACAGACGGGAGGGCCTGGGAGCTGAAGCTGGGTGCAATATTTGAAGTCGGGTTTTTCTGCAAGAGGCTTTTGTGGGGACACTTGACAGATGTTTTTGGAGGAAATCACACTTTATAGATATTTTTGAACGAATTAAAAATATATATGTTTGGATTCATTTCTATTTGGATGGCACAATCGCGTGCGTAAAATCATTAATTACTAGATTTAAAAAATAGAATAAGACCCCAAGTTAAGTTACATGCCAATAAGTCATTGTTGAATCTAGATGCACAACACTCTCAATAATTAAATCCAGCAAGCACAAATGGCTTAAAATGCGTAAAGATACGAATAATGCGCCTGGATCAGCGTTGGTGCACTTTGGAGTGAAATTACATGAAAGCCGCATTATTGAAGACGTGGTGCGTAAAAGAGGCCAAAGAAAAAGGTTGGACCCATATTAACAAATATTTATTATTACAATCAAAACGTGCACGGACGCGCACAGGGAGCTCCATGATGCGCCCCGCCTCAACCACCGCTGGAAACCGATCTTAATATGACTTTATGTCAGCGCAGAGTGGCAAACGCACGCATGCGCGCGCGTGCAGCGGGTTAATGCTATTAAGAAAGCCCAACATCATACAGCCTCTGGTCATGCAGAGAGATAAGAGCGCGCACTCTCAGCCCTATTATGCCACTTTACGCGCGGGCACACAGGCCAAACTCTATTAAATTCTCGCGCGCGCACACCACGTAATCTTGGTTTGTGGATTATATTATTTGGGTGAAATTTATCCGCTAATAAAAAGCCTGTTAATTCCACGACCAGGATAGAACTTAAACAAATAAAAGCTGCAGGACCTGGAGAGACTGCTGCGCGGAGCGCGCTCCTTCTGCCTGCCAGTTTGGAGCCCTCCGCGCGTCCGCGTGCGTCTCCGTGTGATGGGGGGCCGTGTGGGATATGACTTATCACATTGTATGACACCGTACAATAAACTTAAACCAATTTATGACGCGTCAATGCGTTTATGGTTAGCCTGTCGTGGCTGCGCGGTTGTCTCCGCAGTTGCCTCTCTCCGGTCCGATACATCAAAGTGACGCGCACTCTGGTGACATCTCTGTAAAAGTGATCGGAATCAAATCAAAGCTTTTAATCTGAGCAATCACCGTCACATCTGGACGTTTCCGCGCACATAAAGACTCGCGAGGCTGCGGATGGTTCTGAGAGCAGTTTAAGGGATAGAAACGGTGCTGATCGGTTAACGGAGCATCATGGGACTTGGATTTTAGTCACGCATAATTACTACAAACGCATCGTTTATTTGTTTAAGGATTTTTTAAATGATTACTGAGGCATTTTTCTTTACC
Source organism: Aphyosemion australe (assembly GCA_006937985.1). NCBI lineage: Eukaryota > Metazoa > Chordata > Actinopteri > Cyprinodontiformes > Nothobranchiidae > Aphyosemion > Aphyosemion australe. The sequence goes on along the minus strand of SSNS01000228.1, from coordinate 455,848 downwards.
TTTGTCAAGTTTCATTGCGTTTTGTTTAATTCGTTTTAAAAGAAATCTAACTTTCTTAAACCCATTAACTTTTTGCCCAGACACTTTTTATTATACATATTTAAATTAAACAGCCTAATTGCAATGCGCAAAATGACATATCTTAGTTGATAATGCTGTTTTATAAATATATATTTAAAATGTTTATTCTTTATTTATTAAATGAAATAAATCACTATGTTTTGCTCCATTTTCTTATAAATCAGCTTTAAGAAGAAACTGACACGTCCGATAAAGGAAGCATGTTGAATATGTGTGATTTGAATGAAGAAGTTAAACGCTACAGTGATGTAAACCTGCGGTGCTCCCGTTGCTGAACGGGGTGGGCGGTGCAGTGAGCTGGGAGGGGAGGGGAAGGGAGGGGGCTCCGTTTCCACGGTCACTCACTGGTGGCATTGTCATGGAAACAAGACCACCGCTTCGCTATTGTCTCGCGCCCTGCTGAGTTTATTATAAACACCGCGCGAGCCGCGACGCGCTGTCAAACGGAGCGCGAGCGCAGAGCGAACCGCAGCAGCGCGAGGAGGAAGTCTGAGCACAGAGAGAAGGAAACAGCTGGATTATCAGGAGAAACACTCGGGTGGCAGAGAGGTATAAAAAAGTGACGAGCGCGGCAGAGTTCTGGAGACTCTGCAGGAAGCTCTGGTGTGAACCGCATCCAGACGCACGTGAAGCTGCAACCCGGTGTTTGCACCGGCTGACCTCCATGTATAAGATGGATTACTCCTACCTGAACTCCTATGACTCCTGCATGGCGGCCATGGAAGCGTCGGCCTACGCGGACTTCAGCTCCTGCAGCCAGGCCAGCTCGTTCCAGTACAACCCGATCCGGAGCGGTCCGTTCTCCAACCCGGGCTGCACCCCGCTCAGCACGGCCAGCTGCACTCTGGGAGCCCTGCGGGAGCACCAGCCCACCCCCTACTCCTCAGGTAACGCGCACCTGTTTAAAGCCTGCAAATCAGGAACAAACTTATTAGATTCGATTTTATTTCTTTTGGTTATTATTTAGTCTAATAAGATTAAACGTGAAAAAAGTGAATCGTGCTTTTCATATTGATAAATCATAATTATCATGGCCTAAATTATTTATTTTTATTCATTAAATCGTTTCGTGAAAAATGTAAAATCTGTTATTTGCCTTAAAATCAGATAAAAATGAAAATATGTTTAAATTTTATTAATCACACGCTTATGAAATAAGAACAAATGAATCGTCTTAATATATTATTTTAATGTAATTTAAACAAATTCTAAATAATTTCTCGTTTTTGTGTTGAATTTTGGATCGTATGCTTTTATAAAAAATGTTTTTACTTTTGTTTGCTTTGATAGAAACGTAACAAAATATTTAACATTTTAAATATAAATTTGACATCAATTCTCACAATAATTATCTTGGATTTCTGCGCAATTTGGGTTGATTTATTGCGCCACGTCGACTAAAAGTCTCAGTATAATTAAACATTATACACATTATTATACAACCATTTTTTAAATCAAATAATTTAAGAAGATATGTTTATTGAATACATAAATTTCCTGATATTTTCCCACAACAAAGGACAAAAAAAAACCTCACAACACGATTTGAACGCAGAAATACGTTTATTCTAAACGAAAATTTTATAAAAGTTCTTAAAATTTGTTTTGAATTGGATCCATTTAAAAAAATCACCAATTTGTGACAAGTCCTGTTTTTACGCACGGCATCTCCGCGTGTTTCGTTGCCGTTTTAAAGGTTATGATTATTCTTTTTTTATATTTTCATGATTAAACGGAAGTATTTATTCCCTCTCAGTCCCGTACAAGTTTTTCTCGGATCCTTCCGGCCTGAACGAGAAGCGGAAGCAGCGGCGCATCCGGACCACCTTCACCAGCTCCCAGCTGAAGGAGCTGGAGCGGGTCTTCGCGGAGACGCACTACCCGGACATCTACACCCGGGAGGAGCTGGCGCTGAAGATAGACCTGACCGAGGCCCGCGTGCAGGTGAGTTCAGCCGGGGTTCTACTCAATCGCTGCATCCATCCATCCATCAACCGTAACGGACATCTGCGTTTGTGTTCACAGGTGTGGTTTCAGAACAGACGCGCCAAGTTCCGTAAGCAGGAGCGCGCGGCCAACGCCAAAGCCAACAGCTCCGGTGGCACCACAGGCACCAGCAGCAGCTCTGGGGGGAAGAAGGGGGGAGAGACCAGATCTTCATCAGATGATGATGAGTCCAAAGAGTCCACCTGCAGCCCCACACCTGACAGCACGGCCTCCCTGCCCGGCTCGGCCAATGGGAACCTGGGGAGTCCTGCAAGCCTGAGCCCCAGCCCAGCTCCTGCCAACAGCGGTTACACCAACGCCTCCAGCTCTCCGGTGCTCCAGGGGCTGAAGCCACCTAGCTGGTCCAGCCTGGGCCCGTCCAACCCAGCTGTGGCCCAGCCGGCTGCCCAGACTCAGGAGATCCTGAAGGCCTGGCAGCCGGCGGACAGTATGACGGGGCCTTTTGCTGGAGTTCTGTCCTCCTTCCACAGAAAACCCAACCCTGCCATCAAGACAAATCTGTTCTGAGAGGAGGAGGAGAGGACGGGGAAGGATCTGGAACTGAGGGGAGCTAAAGCTGGAGAGTCTGCTGTAGGCCAGTGAGGCTCCAGATGTTCTGGCAAAGCTGCAGATCATAAACTCACAGGTCTGGACATGTCTCACAGAGTTCTCCTGCAGGTTCTGTGTGGATCAGAGCAGTTCTTTCAAATAAAACGCCCCAAACTCATCAAACTGATCTTATTTTCTGCATCTTTGTTGCACACTCCCATTCCCACAGTGCACCACAGCAGCTCTGATGAACATGGAGGTCAGGTAGGACTTTTAAAGCAGAAATCCAAACATGAGACTCTGCTGAGGAAACAAAGCAAAGCCTTTCCCCTCAAGCACAACCCCTCTGACTCAAGAGTTCCACCAGAAGAAACCGGGTCCCCCTTAAGTCTCTGCCAACTGGAGAAAAGGCTCCTCTAAATCCAATTAGAGCAGCTGGGTCCGGACCAGACACCTCCCCAGATCTGCTCGCTCTGACAAACAGAAGCCACTTTGTTAAAACCAGAATCAAGATGGAGAAGTGGAGGTGTTTGACCCCATCTGCTGCAGCTCTGCTGGGGGGCCAGAGACACCCAGAACCGAAGGAATCAGACAGATTTACGAGTTTAATTCTCACCAACTCCTTCAGGTTTTGCTCGTTTCTTCAGTTACTCATCTTGACTTTTTTTTTGTATAAAACTGAGAACATTTCTTTGTTTGCTCTGAACCCCCATCACAAACATTGTTTTTCCTGCAGAAATCTGCTCAAAATGGACAAAAACATGTATTTATTAATATTTTTATGTCCGTAAGAAGCTGGGATATTTCTCCAGAAAAAGTTGAGTGGCTGTAAATTCTGTAATTAGTAATATAAATATTAGGTAGTTGGTTTTTTTGGGCTTCACAGATCTATTTCATTGCAGAGCATCTGTCTTTCACAGCTCTGGGGAATGAGAAGTTATAGCACTACTCTGAATACTCTAATAAATCTACACTATGAAGGCACTACCCAACACTTCTGCTGCATGAATCTCTGCCTCATCTCTAACTTTCTCTGCAGATGAAAAAAAAAATCAATCTTAAAAATGTGGAGATTAGATTTTAATTGAAAAAACAAATACAGGAGTGAACAATGTACATTAACTTAACACAACTACAGCAGAAGACTGCATGAGAACACACCGGAGTGTGAAACGACAACGGTAAGTCTCTCTTGTTTGCCACACATAAAAATATAAACACACACATCACTGAAAACACTGAAAGGTTTAAAAATAACTATAGTGACTACATTTAAACAAATTCTTATTTGGCTGTTTAAGGATTAGACACAACAGGAAACCAGAATATGAAATCTTATTCTGAGTCAGTAAAAATGTTTTTTGTTAAATAAATCATTTAGAGTTTTGATTTTAGGAACTTGCAATTTACAAGCTGCTGTTTAATAAAATTTATCGTGAAAGGTGTAAGGGAATTCTTAAAACAGGCTAAGAAATCAATGTCTACTGAATATTTGGACCAACAGCACCACCTACTGGTTAAACCAGGGATTACATCCTCTCACCCTACAGCAAATCTGCAGGATTTTTTTTTTACTGTTAAAGATGTAAAATCTGCAAATGCAAAATATAATCCTAAATGAAAGAAATGTCTCCAGTTATTATAAAAAACAAACAAATAAAATAAATCCTGGTATATTACAGAGGAAACATGTTTTGGTTACAAATAATATGATTATTAAATCTTCATCTGTTAACCTATTCCCTGAACATTGCACCATTCAGAACATGGAACGAGTAAAATGTTAAAAGGTCAAACCCAATGAAAGCTGGGCGAGACGAATTTAAATAAAAACATCAAGACTATGAACACGTGAAATGTATAATTCAGTCATATCACACCATTTATATTCTAATGAAGCCTTAGAAACCTGTCCTAATACAGTCATGTTTGGGATAATTATTCTATTTTGTAATAATAAAATGTTGCATCCAGGTGAAAAAAGCAGTAAAATATTCATTTGGTTGGCTGAAAATTCCCTTTTGTTACAAAATAATAAACATACAACCATAAATACGTGCAGACACTCTCCTCAGGCCACCGTTGAATAAACAGTGAGCCAAACATCAAAGGTACACAACTTGAAATAACAAAAAAGTGAGTTGTGCTCACTTGAACTGGACCAGCTAGCTACTTCTGTCACGACTTCCTGTTTGCCTCCGTAACGGAACCCGACGGGACGTTTCCCTCCAATGATGATCCTCACAGTTTAAAAGTTTATGACGACGACGAAAAAAAAACGTAGACTCAGAGAAATGAGCTGTTAAACTGGAAATGGGATGAATATTTAACCCAACAGTAACAGATGCATCTGCTTTAATAGCCCGACGGTGACGTAGTGATGCTTGAATGATTCTCCTTAAATAAGGCAACGTCTATAACCATGACAACACGCATACAGCACAAACAAAAGAAGGACGTTGGTTCACAAGAAGTTCTTGAAAAAAATACTAATGAGTGCAATTTCTTTGAGAAGGCACTTTTCTGGCATCAGGGGCTCCAGCTTAGTTCAGTTCAGCTGAAATCTGGCCTCTCGGGACCTGATGTGGTCCCAGGCCGGTTTGGACCAGTCTAACACCAGCTTGGTGCCGTTTATTTCTGCTGCTGCTGCTGCCTGAGGCTTTCCAGCAGGATTTGTTTGTGGGCGGGGTCGAGCACGCCTGCCTCCTCCAGGTCCTCCTCTGTGATGTCACTGTGGAAATAAATAAAATGACTGAGTGGAAACTAATGAAGACTAAATTATAAACGTGTTTCACCAAAATAAATCCATCAGTTTCACGAAAAACAACGTTCCATCACATTAACCAGGTGTTACCACTCGTGTGTGTGTGTGTGTGTACCTGAGGAACTCCAGGTCATCCCAGCCATTGTGAAGGAGGCCCTGCTCATACTTCTCCAGACCCAGTCTCTGCAGCCACTCCCCCACTGACGACTCCCCCACAGACAGAGATGAGCTGCTGCTGCCCCAAAGAGCCTAAAAGAGAGAAATGCAACAGCTAGTTAAATAACTTTCTCTCTTTTGCAGCGTTAAATAAAGAATGTCTGATGATTCCAGTGACTTGCTGCGTCTACCTCCTCTGGCATGTCCTCGGCGATGCTCTCCGGGATGGGGTGTCTGGGAGGGAACGTGCGGCAGGCTTCCAGACCCAAACCCATCGGCTGCACCCGCGGCAGCAGCGGTGCTGACGGAGCACGCGGAGGCTGTCCAGGAAACTCGCTCTCGCTCAAAGTTTTTGCCATCTGCAGAACCGAACAGGACTGATCATCCAGGCCCCCCGTCCCGCCCCCACCTCCTCGCCTAAAGCCCTCTCCGTGTGCGAGGGGACCGCTGGGTCCAGCTGGAGGGATCCTGACCTCGGCCAGGTCCGGGTAAAGAGAGCGGGGTTTGTTAAACGGGGCCTCTGCAGCCATGTCTAGTGCTCCTTTAGGGAGCGGGGGTGGAGGGAAGTCAGGAGGGGGTCGATTCATTGTGCCACCGACGGTCCCTGCGACACCTCCTCCTTGTCCCACCATACCTGCTCCTCCATCGTCCCCTGAGGAGCACTCCTGTCCTGTCCCAGGTCTGCGTGGATGAGGAGGCCCCGTGGCAGGAGGCGGTTTGGTTCGAGCCCCGGCTGAAGAAGGGGGGAGTTTGGCTGCTGGGGGGTTGGAGGAGGTGGGTGATGGGAGGAGCTCAGGAGAAATGGCTGCAGCGGATTGGTTGGGAACACCCTCCAGGATGTAGTAGGCGGGGTTATTGTAGCTGTTCTTGCTGATGGATGAATCTCCGTCTGAGGGGTCCTGTTTGGGTCTTCACATCAACAAAAACATGTTTTGTTTTATTTTAAAAGCTCTTTTATCATCAAAAACAAAACTTCTCAGGAGTCTCATCAGTTTTTACCTCGAAGTGATTTCCTCTTTGCTGTTTCTCTCGCCCTCCTCGGTGACCTTTCCCAGCTCTCCTAGCTGTTTACGCACCACAGAGTGTCTGCAGCCCAAACACACCAGAGCAAGTTAGCAGATCAAATGAAACAGGGTGACCACGTATCTCATAGTCCAGGATGCCACGAGCTTTCCTTCACAACAAATCTCATATAGGAGTTTCTGTGTGTCGGTGTGGATTCATTTAATCCACATTAATCATAAATCTTTGATTCTTGAAGATGTTTCCTCTTTAATCTGAAAGGCCTCTTCAGTTCTGACTAATCTGAAACTTGAAATCTGTGGTCGGAACAATTCCACTCTGATAGGAGACAGATGAATAATAAAACACATTTTAAAAGCATGACGCCCATTCAGAGAGAAACCGTTAACACCTCCAGGAAACGTGGTGTACAGCTCATAGAAAAAATATCATCGTAAAAATGTTATGCTGAATCAGCAATCATGAAATATGAAGCAGAAAAATTAAAGTTAACTAATTTTTTCAACAATAAACATCAAATGGAGTCGATAGGAGAGATAAAGACTTCAGATGCTGAGTCTGAGCGTGTGGTTTGTGCTGCTGGACTCCAACAGCCTGGTGTCGTTTCACACCAGCACCCAAACAGCCACGTCTTTACATTTATGTCCTAAACACTGATCAAAAGGACCGCTGCCGACCAGATGTTATGAGTCTCTTCCTGTAGGCGGTCGGTGGACAAACACACACCAGTAAAACGAACCGCTGCGCCCAGTAGAAACCTAAAAGACGGAGGAGTGAACTGACTTGACATAATCGTGTCCCAGTCTGGACACCATGGTGGATTTCCCTTTGGGTCCTCCGGTCTCATCGTTGTCCACGCTGATCCACTCTGAAATAAAATCAAAAAAATTTTTAAGCATCAAATCTCATATTCTTAAAGGGTTTTTGGGCCGTTTTGTTGTTAGTTTATTAATAAAAGTTATAAATTATTACATGAGCAGTTATAGATAAAACATCATAAAACGGCTTCAAGTTTTCAGTCCTTCAGGACGGTAACTATTTCTCCAAATAGAGGCTGTTCAGGAAGCAGTCCTCATCGACCAATAACTCTGACACAGAAACACGTTTTAAATCAGTAGCAAAAATCTTTTAAAGCCTTTGCGAAAACATGTAATTAAATGTAAAACAGCTTTAGTTGAGATCTGCTTTTGCATGTTTTAGCTTTTAGCTTCACGCCCCTTTAGCTGCCTGCAGCGTTGCACATTCATACTGCTGCCTTACCGTACAGCCTCTCTCTGGTTCCCATCCTCTCAGCGGGCACTCGGACCCTCATGGAGCCCCGGATATTTCCCGTCTCTTCACCTCGGTGGGACAAGTAAGTGTGGAACTGCTGTGCTGTGCTGCCGATCATCGACTTTAGGGCCAACACACACTCTCCTAACAGAAAAACACATGAGTGGAGGTCAGACGACAGAAAAAGGAATGACTCCTCATCCACAGAGTCTGTCTTTACCGTAGGACTCGTATCCGTCCACTGACTTGACCGTGAGCAGCAGATGCTGGTCCTGCAGGTACTCGATCTCTGAGAGGAGGGGCTTGAGTGTCGTCAGCTGCTTGTTGGACCAGCCCACGCGCAGGAAGTTGACGTTGTCGCTGTTCTGGCTGTCGTTCTCGTAGCTCTTCTTAAACTCTTCAAATGAGAAAGAAACACAAGGACGAGTGGAGGGGGGGGGGTGAGGAGGTAAGGAAACAGAGGGAGACGTTTCAATCATATTTCAGTCAAAATTACACAATAGACAGGAGGTGAACATGTAGCACAGGTCAAAATGGATTCGTGCTGATTCTTACTGTCTGATGTAAGGAGGAAGAACAAAGGAAGGAAGGAAGGAAGGAAGGAAGAGAGGAAGGGAGGAGGCAAAAAGAGCAGACTCAGTTTTATTGCATCCACTTGGAGGTACAGAAAGCACGTCTGAGCCGTTAGTCCTGGTTTGATTTGTGTTGGAGGCTGAGAGGACGTGTCTGTCTCACCTTCCAGACAGGTAGAGTAGAACTCGATGAAGAACTTCGTCCTGCTGGCTGTCTTCACGATGGCCTCGATGCTCTCAAACTCGATGTAGGCCTGCTCCGAAGACTTTGGCAGACCTAGAGGAGGAGGGAAGGAGAAGTTTTAAAGTGGACAACAGATCATTTTTAAAAACGATGAACAGAAATGAAGTCCCTCGAACCTTTTTTAGAAACAAACTGTGACGTCACTCCAACCTCGAACGTAGCAAACACAGGGGAATGGTCACTGGTCACGATGTCATCGGTGCACCCTTAAGAAGACAAATAATTACTCAACATGCAGAACACAAACAGCTATATGAACCATTAAACCCTGTTTCTAACTCCGTCTGAAGGACGTCTGACTCACCGTAGGAGTTGCACACAATGTGAGTTTCTGGGTAGGATTTCCACAGGATCCTGTCGCACCAGGAGGGGACATTCGTCCTCATCTGGGACAGAGGGAAGAAATGTCAGAATTAACCCACGAAGAGGAGAAATGAAGTGGATGGGTCTGTGGGGATTACAGCTAGCAAACACACCCCTGTGGCCTTCTGCTTCTGCCAGACGTACGTGTCCCTGGAGCCTCGTTCATAACGGTACGTAGGTGGAAACGAGATCTCCTCCTCCGCTGAAAACAACATCAAAGTTTATGTGAATTCACAACAGCTTAAACACTTTTCTTGAGATTTCTCTGTTTTCTGCATAAGATTTGAGAATAAATGTCCAGATTTTTATCAAATAATTAAAACAAGCTAACGGTGAACGTGAATTTTAAAGCGTCAACTTATGTTTGACAGACGAAACTAATATATTCAGTGTTTTATTTTTACTGTTTTAGATCTTAATCTGTTTTTTTAATAAAGAATCTAAAAGTTGACGTGCACCACTCATCCCACACCATTTTATTCTCTGCTACGTTCCTTTGTTATTATAAACCAGCGCTTTTAAAAGATCTGGAGTCAGAACTGGAGCTGCCATTTGTGAGACCACTAAATCTGTGTTTTAAGAACAGGAACCTTCCGTTAGTAATGAGATCTTTCTGTTCCTAAATACTACTTCCCTACATTTAAACAAACCCTGACCTCACGCTGAAACCCTTGCCAGCTCAGACAAACTCACCAAAACGTAAAAACACTTTGTTCTTCTCCCTTTCCAGGTTGAGCTGGTCCACTTTTAGCAGTGGATCAAACTCCTTCCTGTTGATGTAGTTCAAAATTTCCTGCAGAGACAAAAACACAAATGAGCTTTTATCCAGATTTCCAGCGTCGCGTGGTTTTGTGCTGTTTTACCTGAATATCCATATCCAGCCTGTAGTTCAGGTCTCCCAACCAGAACAGATGTGTGAAACGCAGAGAGATGTCAAAGGAGCCCAGCTGTTTGTCTCCTAGCGACAACAGCCTCAGGATATCAAGGTAGTTCTGGTTCCTCCTGGAGGGGTCAAAGGTCAAACGCAACTTTTTCTACAAAATAAAGCTGTTTTTAAAGTTATACAGAGAAACGACAGAATATAAAAACTGTGGTAATTTGGCATCAAATCAAACAACAAACTACTCCGTTATAATTAGGTAACTAGAACGATGAATGAGCTCTGAAAACATGGCCTGATCCATTAATGAACTCTCATTAATGTTCTGTGTAAAATAACTCAGACGGGCTTAAATCAAACGCTTTGGGAACTTAAATCTAAAACAAAATTTTCAAAAGAGGAAGCGCCTCTTCTAAAAGCTCCATCATCTTCTTTAGTAGAGTGAGATGAATCCTCTGGAGCCATGTCTAAAGGTGGTGGGCGTGTCCTGGGGTGGGACAGTAGGTCCTACCTGGCGATCTTCTCGTTCCCTGATGTCAGGTGACAGTTCACAAAGCCGAACGAAGTTCCATTAAACATGAATGACACACCCACGGCTCCTTTGTTACCTAGGCAACCATCAAACAAACATCCAAAATAAACACAGAACAATAAACGACTTATTCATTATTATTTAACATAAAATCCAGATGTGAAACAAAGTTATTTAGACTAGGACTGTTATCGTTTCCTTTGGAATAAACAAAAACAACAATGAGTCATTGTTACCCAGCGTGTTGGCGATCCCCGTCTTCACGCTGGACATCCCCACGTGGCTGATCCTGTTCTCATGCTCTGGTTTGACCAGCACAGCGATTTTTATGTTCCACAGCGTCTGCACCGCGATCTGATTAAAAAAACCAACAATGAGGAACCTTTACTCATTTTTACTGCATTCAGACCAGACAAAAATAGTCTCACTTCAACTCTAATGTTCCTTCAACATCCCCTTCATGAGTCAAACAGATGTGGAAGAGGTGAACGGCTCTGTGAGACTTTGTTTCCCCGTTTCCTCACCGGCTTATAATCCAGTTCTGTCTGATCTTTGAGGACAGCTCGTAGTGTTTCCACCCACTCCCGGTCGCACACCGAGTTCTCCTGGGCTCCGAACACATACAGGTCATGAGGGATGGTGACGGTCATCTCGTCCAGAGTCTTCCCAAGGCCGCGACACAAAACCCACGAAGCCACAGACTTCGGTGCAGGAACCGAGCCTGAAGACGAGAGACAAAAGCCGCCTGTTCTTAAAATACCTCCATCACACCGAGGTGGAAACCCCGTTTGTTACAGGATGTATTTGCAAGTCTGACCCATATTCCAGGTGCCGATGAAGATGGAAATCATGTCTGGCTCGTCCTGGTTGGAATGTTTGTTTTTCATCAGCTGTAGCAGCTGGCAAAAGGCCTCCCGCTTCTGGGAAAACAAAACACACCCATCAGAGAGCGGGCGTCGATCGGAGGGAATACGTCCTTAAACACTTAAATGTAAACTGTTTATTTCTATCTTAAACAAGCATTTATTTACAGATGAAACAAGCTTAAATTGTATTTTTCTAAACAACCATTATAATAGTTCCAGATGTGTTAAAGAAGTAGTAATAAAACACTACTTCTGTTCTGTTTGTAACAGAAAAAAACAAAAAGTTTCCAAACCTTAGCACTAGCAAAGATGAAGTCCTTCCTCTGACTTTTATCCTTCTCCTTCTCAAACACAATGCCCAGCTTATTCTGAACCCGCTGAGACTTGATCAGCTGACGGACTGAGAGAACAGACAGAGACGGGTAAAAAATAAACAAACAAGCAAGCAACTGATTAAAAACATGTTGTGTTGGGGTGGCCGTTTAAAACGATTTCATGGTGGGCTGAAGCTAAATCTGATAGGATGTAGCTGCAGCGTTTCAGCCTCGGCTTCAGGCTAAGTCAGTTAGCATACGGCTAATTAGCATCTTTATAGACGCCAGAAGGATTTGCTTTTACCAACATTCTTTTTACTGTTTTCACAACATAAAAAACATAACATTAACAAAAAACTGAGATTTTATTTGGTGTTTTTTTTATTTTACCTATTTGTAAGACCTCAGAAATACATAAAAACAAACATTATTTATCAGCAACTAATAAGTTATAGTTCATTAATAAAATGTAAAATAATAATTCTAAATAAAAATTTCTTAGAATAAATAAAAAATATTTCCAGGAGTAATAATAACAGATCTAAGATAAACAGAATAAAACATTAAAGGGCGAGAAGCCAACGTCAGAAACGCCATCAGCAGATCAGTATGGAGGAGAAACCCTCTGATCAGGGAGTGTGTGAGGTTTAGTGTGTTTTTCCTACTCTTGTCATGTGTGAAGGTGTTCCAGTCCTCCTGGTTGTCCTTCACCTTCTTCATCACCACCAGCCTGCCTCCCTCCACGTCCACAGATAACGTGTACTTCTGACTCTTTCCAATCTTCGTCAGCTCTGCCAGGTAAACGTCAAGCTTCACCTGTGACCAACCACACAAGAAGGATTACACACACACACATGCATGCACACACACCTGTGTAAAAACCTCTGACACACATCAACCTCTTTTTTTAAAGTTTGTTGTTTCTGTCGGTGTTTAAAGCTTAAAAACATCTGTTGGGTTTATGGGAGCGGCTGCACGTCCGACAGATACTCGTGTTAGTTTTGGCTGTGGCTCCTGTCTCCTTCGTCCTCTTTGCAAGTAATAAATGGATACATTTTGCAGCCATTTTTAATGATTGCTGCAGAATAAACGTCTGAATTTCATGGCAGCTTTTAAAAAAAATCTACAATCAAAGTTGTAGCGTTTTGAAACTGGTTTTCTTTCTCCAACGCGGCAAATAAATAATAATTTGTGAAGTAGCCTTTTCAAAGCCGGCCAAAATAATAAAGCATAAATATTAGCAGTTTTGGCTTGCTTTTAGCACCCCCTAGTGTCCAGTTAGTAAAAACAAAAGTGAAACTACATCCTTGCTGTGTGTTGGTCTTTTTAACACCTTAATCTAACTGCTGAAATGTCTTCTCAGCCTTCATTAGTGTCTACAGGAGCAGTTCATCACTAAATCAAACGATCTAAAACATGCAGGAAACATGCTGGAAGCAGACTGCAGCACTGGAATGTCAGCTTCCACATTTCATTAACCATGTAAAGGGTCATTTTAGCACATACT